>BGPR01008942.1:11500-28002 GCA_013235015.1 Araneus ventricosus | reverse complement strand
ATATCTTTTATATATAGATTTATTATCTTTTTTATATATAGATTTCCGAGAATATCTAAATGAAAGCTAATAAATAGTCATGCACTTTTTAGCTGGATGAATTGGTTCAACAGGATACGAATGCATGCGTATTATTTTCATTTTCATTTGATTCCAATGGTCTCAAATATTTCAATCAATCTTGTTATGCAACGGAAAGACAGTTATTCACGTGACGAAATATGAGATGTCTATATGCAATAGAACGCATTCATTTGACGTCAGTATCGCGTGCTACAGGGTTTATATTACATATCTGAGTATGTTAATGCTGCTGCACTGAATAACTTTGATAACATTGGGAAACATAAACATATCGCCTGATTATATTTCAAAACTTCAAACGAGAATACTGAAAATGCCGTTATTTTTTATGGAGGCATACTCTTAGAGAATAAATTGACTTATTGCGAAAAAAATTTATTTAATGTTTGTTTTAAAATTTATTTAAAATTTTCTTTAAAGAGTTCGTTTCAAAATAAAAATACAGATTTCTTATCAAATTAATTGGATGTTGTCTCAGTTTTTGATGATATCTTTTGTTTCAAAATTGCCTTTTCCTTTTAAATATATATATGAAAAAACCTTTTCAACGAATCAAGTCCATCTAATGTTTCGATAATCTTTGGAGATATCACGCTTATTGTAATTATTTAAGGAAGTGATTATTTGCAGGTGCTGTACCTGCAAATAACGTTTTATTCGCAGGTACAGTACCTGCAAACAACGCTATCCGTTATTTAAAATATGATAAAGCTGATAGTAACGTAAAAATTACAATAAAACTTCTTTAAGCGACCAATCATGTACAACGGTCACTCTCTTGGCCACTTTGCACATAAACATAATGTTTAAATAACCTTTAAGAACGACCACTCAAACCCCCTCCAAGCGGCAGGGTTCGTCGCCCATTCAAATCCACTGAAATCTATTCCTTCCTATTCCTTGGGCCTCTCATTTAGAGAAAGAAGCAAAAAAGTATATACAATCACAAACAATACCGGAAATCAGATCGAAATTAATCATTCTTTTGAAAAGTGAACGTCAGCATTTACCTGGATGGGAAAACTCAAGCGATCATGATTAGGGATGGGAAAAACTTAACGGTTTAAACCGAAAACCGGTTTTTTGTTTCCGTTAACCGTTTTTTTCGGTTATTTTTTTGTCCCGGTTATAACCGGTTATTTATTTTAAATCCAATAACCGGGTAAAAAACCCGCAAAATCAGCTATCAAACGATTGGCTCGATTTTAGGCTCGAGTTATGAAGTTCTAAATTTCATCATCTTAGGCCAATCAACGGCAATCGCTTCCTCAAGGTGGACACTGAAATGGTCTAACATAGTCATAGTCAAACTTTCATGACTCGATTAGTTTTGGTTGCAGAAGAGTAGAACATTTTGTGTAAAATTTTAGTGTTCCAAAAATATTTTAATAAATATGATTAATAGTACCGGGGGAATGTATAAAAATTTAGATATAGTTATTTTTATTATTATACATATAGACGCAAACAACACAAAATACGATTATTTAGTCTATACTCTCTAATTTCTTTTTTTATTTGTCGACAATACTTAATACAATTCTTAAAATTTTGTCTACAATACTTACTTACGGTATTAATTACCCATTTATTATTATTACTTATTGTATTAATTACTTATTTATAATCACTACTTATTACATTAATTACTTATATATATATGCTACCGGCAAAGTTTGAAATCCGGCATTCTATAGAATGCCTAGGCATTGTATATAATGTCTAAAACTAGCCGACAATGTATGAAACGATTTATATTTCACACATTTCCTAGGCATTCTATAGAATGCCAAATGACAAACCGGCAAAGTATGAAATAAATCGCCGATTTGATTATATAAGAAATAAAGTTAAGTGCAATTCAAAATTAAATTATTTGCTTCCTTGATGTAATAAGTAGATTCACAATTTATTTTATTTTCGTTAATAAGAAAGGCATAAACTTTGATATGAAAACTTTCATTTTGCTTTAAGAATTTTGAATAAAAGATTTTTTAATGGTACTCTTTTATTATTTTTTCTAAATAACATTTGTATTTTTGAGGAATGCACGCCTTTTAAATAATAGCCTTATTATGAACTTTTTTTCATACTTTGCCTAAATAGCATTTGTCATTCTATAGAATGCCTAGGTATTATAAGCAATGCCTAGGAAAAGTATATAATAAATCTCATATTTCATACTTTGCCTGAAAACGCCCGTTATTCTATAGAATGCCGGCATTTCACACATTGCCGGAAACATATATTACATTAATTACTTATTTATTGATATTACTTATTATATTAATACATACTCTTTGTATATTATTATTAAATCTTTTTCAATAAACGTTATTTCTTAAAAAAATCAACAACAACAAAAAAAAACCCACCGAAAACCGGTTATTTCACAAACAGGTTATTTTGAGTGGTTTTAACCACCCGGTTAAACCGGAGGTGAAAAAAACCGGTATAACCGGAAACCGGTTGTTTTTGCAATAACCACCATTCCTAATCATGATTACTTAGCACAGAACAAGGTGCCAAGAGCATTACAGTCATAGTCTTTTGTTCACTAAACGATTTCTAAGCACGTTTTTCTGAATCTAGGCCAGCGTATAGAAGTGTTGGGTCAGTGTGGTTACGGGAAATCAACAAGAAAGTTGGATCAATTGCGGGATAGTACAAATAAACAAAATCATTAAATTCTTAATCATCAGCTCAACACCGTGGAAAAAACTGATGATATTATCGCCCACTCCTCTACAACTACCGACGAATCGATTAGGGATTTATTTTTTAAATCTTTAATTAAAAAATAAAAGTAAAAAAAAAAATACGTCGTGAAAAAATGAAAGATCCGAACAAATAAAAAGTGTAATTTTTTTTCAAAAAAATTTAAAGATCTTCGAATAATGTACTTTTTTTTCTTAAGATAAGTTTAAAAATCCACTGTGTCAGAAATAATGAATTAGAGCTCGTTTTAGTACCGTAAAACGGGGTTACTTTGTACTTGAGGAGGTAACTTTGCACCAGTGCAAAATTTGTGTGAAAACTGAAATAGAGCTCAACTGATTAGTGGTACGGGGTTGAGAGTTTTTTTCTAGCTTCTGGGAACACTGACTAGTGTATTTCATTCCTTAAACGTATATAACAATCATTCAAGAGATTCCTGAAGGAAAAGACAATGAGCCAAATTTTCTGTGAAAATTTTAGTGCTGAAAAATCTGTCTCTGGTGAGGAAAGTATAATATTTCTGAAAGCAAGTGCATTTAACTGTGAAAGATAATAAGCATAGTTTTCATTTTGTTACTTTGAATGCCAATTATGTTTGTTCGTTAGGGTGTAATTAATTTTTTTACGGTAATGTATGAATATTATTCTTAATCTTTACTTCTTATATAATATTATTCATTTTCTAAATATGTGCATTTATGCTAACAGTTACAATTAATAAAATTTAACAGATTATTAAAAATTTTTTCTTTGAATTAATTAAAAATTAATTAAACCCTTTATATTTCTTATATTTCAACTGGACAGATTCAGAGCCACAGAGTGTATATCTTTTGACCTTGTAAATCTTGCCCTCGACAGAAAATTTGTCCAAATTAGAACTCCTATGGTGGGTGGCTCTTTGATGAAGTCCGCCATTGGGGGTTCTCCTCTAATTTTTCCATTTTGATTGTTTTTCTTTTGTTTTCTAGTTTTTTCTTTTATGTGTTTTGTATTTTATTATTGGGGAATTTTTGTTGCTTAATTCTTTAGTGATGGGTTAATTAGTTGTAGTAAAATGTATGATGCAATCACTGGATGCTGCTGCGTTTGGCGCGCAAAAAGGTGTATTGTTATCATCGTTGATTACTTCTTCTGTTTCATATTTTTTCTTGTTTTTTCTTTTTTAATTTTTTAATTTTCTTTTGTTTGCATTTATGCTACCTATAGATGCCGCTGAGTGTACTTTTTAAGTATATGCAGTTCGAGAGTACAGGAAGTTGCTGTATCGTACTTCGGCGCAACTTTTTGTTTTTACTTGTGCAATTAGGCACAGCTAGCTCTTTATTAGCGGAAAATTACTAAATATGTTTATATTCTACTAATATATGCTCTGTGTTGATCGTCTATTGTGTGTATGGTGTGTTGTGAATGTCAAAATAGAGAAGAAAAGGACAACCCTGTGTGCTTATCGAAAATACCCTACACATAACTACATATTGGCGAGTAACTTTGCACCGAGAAGGAGGGATTCTTTGCATCATGCAAATTTGTGATAAACAGCAACCCGAGTCTGTTTTTAATTTATTTTTGTATTAAATAATAATAAAAACAATGTTTTCTTAAGCTTAAGATATGCCTAGGGTGTATGAAAGGAAGTTAGAGACTTGTAAGTATATGGAGTTATCTCCAGAGACCTTAGAAGCTTGATTTAACGCGATTTAACAACTTTAGGCTACTTTTAAAGGGGTAGAAAATTTTTTTGGTACCTTAAGTGAACAGTTTGTTACAAAAGAAAGCTAATTCATATAACTAAATATGGAAACTACCTGTTTTTCTCCAATTAGAAGGAAAAGACCGTTGCAATGTGTAGTCCAATTCAGTGATTTCGGTTTTCCTGTCAATAGTATAGATCTTAAAATGATAATAAACGGTTATCTTACTAAGAAGGTGCGGTAATAGATAGATATATTAATAACACACCCGGCAATAAGTGGATAAAAGGATTTCTAAAACGCCATCCTGATTTGACCGAATGCAATGACGTAAAATTGTGAATCAGGCATTTATGAAATTTATTTTTCTTGTATATTTCCACCAAGGATTTCAATAAATATATCTAGAATTGCATCCACAGAATTCTTTTTGTAATATAATTAAAAGAAATTAACCAGTGCAAAGTAAGCCCACCTATGAGGCAACTTTGTCCCAAAATTTCGAAAAATCATAATTAATTATTAAATCACTGTATGATCCAAATTTTGCTGCAAAACGTTTCTCTAATAATCCCTCAATGAGGAAAAAAAATTAGAAAAGCCTTTATTTTAGAGAAATACATGTAACTAATCTCCAAATTCTGTCTGAAGTTATGAAAATCGGTGCAAAGTAACTCCGTTTTACGATAAGTATATTGTCTTTCAACAGCGAAAACTCTTCAGCACGCTTGATTTTGCATGGAACGGTGGGTGACCGTAGAAGAGTTGTTTCACTTTAGTAACAGGACCGAAACAAGGTTGAGTAGAATGAAGCGTTTACCTCGCAGGAATAATCGAAAAGGGCGTGGAATGTAAAGATAATGTCGATAAAAATATTGATAAAAAGAAAATAAACCTGCTGGAGTGGCCTCCCCGAAACTTTCCCGCATACGACTAACACGGGTGGGGGAAAATATACACACCGTGCGCCAGAAAACGTGCGGTATTCCCTACGGTGGGGAAAACGTCCCACCGTTCGTGCCCTTTTATCAATTTTAGCGTTGTAGAAAGGGGAAAAAAACCGAATATGCAACTTCAACGCCCCTTTTTAACCGATTTAAACGAAAATTGGAGACAAATCTACAATTAGAGTTTCAAGACTACATACAAAATTTCATTTATCTAAGCCATTTCTTTTAGAAGATATCGTCTTCAGAACTATGCGATTACACAGACAGTCAACCCTTTGACAGATTTGGCCAAAAATCTGATACGGACCTACAATCCTGATGATAAAACTGTGTACTAAATTTTATTCGTCTAGCTATTCAAGTTTTTGAGTTAAAGTGTTCAAATGAACGAGGACAGACAGACTTCCCGTAGACGGATTTTGTCCAAAATGTGATAGAAACCTACAAATTATGTGCCAAGATCACATATCAAATTTCACTCCTTTAGCTCTAATAGTTTTCGAGTTATCGTGTTCACACACAGACAGACATAATTCCAAAATTGTGTTTTCCGGACTCAGGGAGGTCTAAAACGTGGAGATTTGTCAAAATCTCGAGTTCGAATTTTTTGACGATTACAATACTTTCTCTTTGTATACGAGAAAGTAAAAAGAAACCAACAATGATGAGCCATCAGTGAGAAATCCAATTTCGGACACTTAAAATAATTTTATAGATATCAGGCAATTAGATAAATATTAGAGAATTTCGGATACCTTTAAAGTAATTTTATTGATATTAATCCATAAAGTTTAGTTCCAAAATATTTTGGCGCAATCATTTCTGATAGTACAAGTAACATTCTTATGTAGAAGCAAAAGAAAAAGTTGAGGGAAGAACATTCCCAATTTTTTTCTTCAAATAATGCAGGCTTCTTAAACAGAAGAAATATATCAAATAGAAGTTACAGAGTATCTAAATTGCCATAAAAATGCAAAGCTGAAAAACGCATTAAAATTCCCAGTTTTATCTAAATTTCAGAAAATTCCAGAATTTCTTGTTTTCTTCACAGACTTATGAAAAAATAGCCATTTTGTTTACAATTTTCTTGTTTTCTTCTCGTATATTATTCAGATAAAGAATGTGAGAGATAATCTTTTGAGGAAACACGTGGTAGAGAACGCGGGTAAGTTGTCACCAGGCCACAAACAGGAGTTGACGGTCAAATATTATCTCGATTTCGGGTAGGGATATCAGTTAAGGCTGTTAGGAATAATTTATTGCATAGCAATTTGCAACACTGTTCCTTTAAGGAAGTAGATATTAAAGCTCTAATTCCTCATTTTTAATGTGATTGAAGGACCTTCTGAAATGTCTTTCCCTTTTTCTTCTCTTATCAATTTAAATTGATATATTTTGCTGTAATATCATATGATGCCTCATTCCTTTCCTTTAGAAATACAGATAAAGTTTTGTTGTTATCTACATTGGCCTTCAGATAAATATGATGTTCATATAAAATTGTTTTTTCCCCATTCGAAGATGATGATCAAGATAGCTGTGTTAGGAAAATAAAATAAAAAAGCATTATGCTTAATTCTTTTCAGAGGAAAGTTAACCATGCAAATACAGTTTTTCTTACTTGTTCACAAAATAACCAATGAACTTAACAAGGAATTATTTTCAATGAATGAACTACATGTTTAATACAGAATGTATTGATGTGCATTTTGTATTATTGAAATGGATTTTAGACATGCATAATGCCACAATTAAGTAAGTTTTAAACATGATGAGGTATGTTTAAATATTTTGTTAAAGGAAAAGATCTTTAGCTTTTCTATATGTCATTAAAAAAGCAATATATCTTGAAACTTCAACTACAAGGCATAGATAAGCCAAGTAATTTTCAATTATATAGTTAAGGGCTGATTTAAGCTGTTACTACATTCTCTGAATATTTACCTCATCAAACTCATTTATCATTGGTTTAATTAGACATTTCATGTTAAAGTCAATTCTTGCCGGTGTAATATGTATCTAATACACACGCATCAATTCAGTTTTGAAATCCGTTGCGAATATCTTTACTTGTTGCTTATAGTTTCATGTAACAGCACTGCTTATAGCAAAGTGTAGTTAGATGATAGGCCCATATAGTTTCGTCATGTGACAGGGACTTCACGTGATTTGACTTCGTTTAACATTTAAGGACACTAATACTATTTGTAATGAGGGTTACCATTATCAATTTTCCATCGATGAGTGATCAAACATTAGTGTAATTTATCTATGAATGAGTAATTAATTATTAAAGCAATTAATTCATTAATGCACAATTTGCATATATTATTTTAATTTTTTCACTTCGGAAAACAATCATGCTGATAAATTAAAAAGCATGCATATAAAATGGAGACAGCCTGTCACAGATTTTGAGCAAAGATTTTATTCATTCTATCCATCTATGAAACATATTCTTAAAACAAATATATTAATTTAAAATATGAACCTTAATATGCCCAATATTCTTATAATAGAAAAAATTATAACACAGCGGGAATCAAATGAAAATAACAATCAAGAATAAATAATCAAGAATAATAATTCAAAATTTATCAAGATAAATAATTATAAAACTAACAAATTCCATTTTTTCAATTTTCCATATGGTTTTGGAAATAAAAGAGTTTTTGGAATTTCAACCTTACTGTGTACCACAGTTGACATGTTGTCATGTTAACTAGTTGACTTATCAATAAAATATAGAATATGTGAAAAACATTTAAAAATCTTAATTAAGAGTAAAATCAGAACTTTTAAATACTTCCACCACGTTATTAGGATTCATTTCGATCATGTCAATTATCAAAGTTAAGAGAATTTTATGTTAATTTTCTTTCAGAAATGTGTTAAATAATAGAAACAAAACCGAGTTGACATGAAAGCCGACTTTCAGATTTCAAATTAAGTTGAGCTTCGAAAGTTAGGTGTAATAACATTTGCCTCCGCATAAGCTGAGCATGGTCAAGAAAACGGGTAGTTACCCATAAGATGTCAAAATATCTTTTCCTTTCAAAAACTGCTTTATTAAAACTCCTGTTCACTTAAGGTAAACGTAATAAAAATTTACAGGGTGATTCAGAATAACTGTTAAATTATTTGCTGGGAAATTAGGCTTAAGCCGTGTTCCCACGGTCAGTGGCTTGTTGTCTGAAGTACCTCTTATCTTCCTATGTGGAAACGCAAAGACTCGTTGTCACTTGAGGGGTTTGAGGATGGCTCGAGCGTATTGGTAAAATGTCGGTAAATATTCGGACATCAAAGGCCAACGAGTCGAAGGGCGGAGATCTCTGTACAGCTCGCTAACCCTTTCCTGCAGACTGTTATAGATTGCGTACGAGCCGTGGGAACGATGCGACTGGTCTGATTCCGAACGACAGAAAATCCTAATCACAACCCTGAGCAACCACTGAATGAATGAAGCTACAGACCGTGGGAGCAAGGTTTTATGCAGATAAGGCATTTTTACATTGGAAAACGTGGTGGCAAATGTAACGATGACCGCTAAAGAGGTGTTTCTAAAAGCAGAGCAACAGATGTTGCATGCTACGACGAATAGCTACTGCAACACTCCTGAAAGAATATTAAAGTGGGTATTCACGAGAAGGCTAGCTATGCCACTTGTCCTAAGACCCTTTTCTTTACCACCCATTTTAGTCGAAAAATTGGGCAAAGCATTCACGGATGTTCCGAAGTTTGTTTTGAGATAAGGTTCAAAGTCGCAGAATTCCTTCCACCCGCACTACTCTTCCCTTACAAGGCAGGATTTTGAGTTTCATTTCTAGCCTCGACACGAGGTCCCACTCTAGGCAGAACTCTTGGTTTCCCGCTAGCCTAGCATCGAGGTCCCAAATTGGAATCAGCGGATGCAGTTTTGGATTTTAAGTTCTTTTGAATTCAAATACTTTGAATCATTTGCTCCAAATTTGACAGGTTTCTGACATGGCGATAGGTTTTTCCTTACCGTGTTCCAAAAATTCCATTTTGGAAGAACGGTGAATGGCCCGCTTTAGATAAGTTCTGCTTTTGAGCCATATTGGCAACAAGTATGGACCGAGCAAAAATTTCCTACAATGCCAGACCGTTAAAGAGGTCGTTCCAAGAACAATAGTGAAAAGAACAGGGCAGTAGATGTTGTCATACAGCATGTTATGACGAATAGTTTCTGGAACACTCCCCCTAGAATATCCGACGTTTTGCCATTGAACCGTGTTGACAGTGAATGTGTATCTAGTAAAAATTTCCCACAATGTCAGACTGTGAAATAGGTTGTACCAAGAGGAGTAGCGAAAAGAACAGGACAACAGATGTTGCGGTACAGCATGTTACGACGAATAGCTGCTGGAACACTCTTCCAAGAATATCCGATAGGTTCTGTCGTTGAACCGTGTTGGCAGTAAATGTGGATCGACCAAAAATTTTAAACAGTGCCAGCTTAAAAATTAATGCCGAAGTGTTTTTGAGTAATGTGTTGAATTGTTGCTCGTAGGATTTCAAACATCCATAGATGTCAAATGTAGTTCTGTGCAATGGATACACTGTAGTTAAAAATGTGGTTTCGGCTGTGAAAAAAACCCAGACTGGCGAATTAATCGCTATACAACCTGTTGCTTCACCATCACAGCGAGCCTTCTAGCAATCGTACCTTGCGTTTGCTGTCCCAAGTCTCTATCTTTTATTACTTGATTTTGTACTCCAGACCTCCTTGCTAATTATTGAACAATTGCTCCGAATCAACCGGTGTATTAGAACAATCGCAATAATTCTTCCTTCATGACATGTGCGGCAGTTATCCCCACACTGACATAAATTATTTACCACTCATATATTCCCACCACAATTAAAAACTTAACAGTTAAAATCCCACTGTGCCTTGCTATCTTGAACTCAAATCAGAATTGGAATACAACAGAAAGCAGGGACCCTTTTGCAAGAAAGGACGCATCAACTTCTGTTATCCAAACGGGATCATCCCCTTGCTAGTTCAAATTAAAAATACGCTTCTCTTTAGAATCGATTTTGAATATCGAAACACCATTAAAAGACACCTGATATGCACTCTCATTCTGAATAGGCAACTCAGTTATCAGCGACTACACAATGAGAATTCAAAAATTCTTCGATCTCATTGTTTCTAAAAAATGTCTTATTCCAAATTTTTATCTCTTTTTTCTGCATATCACATTTATAATTTTTAAAAAATTGGATGACGCTATCTCGTTCGTGTTATTGCATTCTCATAGCGTAGTAGTAGTAATAAAGTCGCTACAGGAAATGAAAAAGATTTTGCGATTTTGTCATCACTTTTAGGAATGTATAAGAAATGAAAAAAGGAATTAAAATACGCTGAAAAATGAATTCTTTCTTTATTATTCATCTTATAAGATGAATAAGCCTAGAAATTGAAACGGACAAATATGAAAAAAAGATGAAGATATACAGGCTGGTTATAAAATATTGTATCCATTTCAGAAATTAATAAAAAAACTAATAATATTAGAACTATGTTTTTTTTAAAAAAAGGGAGCATATTTTAAAAAAGTGTTTTTTGCCACATAGGTAAAAGGCCGTTAGGACGGTCTAGGTAGTCACAAATTATTAGACATCTCCCACTATTGAGAGCCCTTATCTATGAAACTATTAAAAGCTAGAAGAAAAATAAAAGCATGTATTTATAGTGAATTTTACGCTCTTTAATTTGTTAAATCAATTGTAATTCGAAAACAGAATAGTTTTCGATATATTCAAGAAAAACTGAAAAAGGAAACCGGAAAATGCGTCTCGGCTTCTGTTGATTGGTAGCCATTGACTATAGAAATCTCTCGTTGTTGCAAATTTAGAACGGCACGCCACCTATCTGAAAGAAAGCTATTTTATTTGCTCTCTCATCTAGGAGAAAACGTAATTTCGTAATTATTTTTTGAATAAGCCTAGAAATTGAAAACCTAGCTTAAAAACGGACAAATATAAAAAAAGATGAAGATGAACAGGGTAGTAATAAATTATTGGATCCATTTCAAAAAATAATAATAAGAAAAAAACTAATAATGTTACAACTACGGTTTATTTTAAATCAGAGCACATTCAAAAAAAGTGTGATTTTTTCAGGTATGTAACGAGCCGGTACGGTACTCTAGGTGGTCGTAAATTATTGGACATCTCCCATTTTCGACAGCCATTATCTGTGAAACTATTAAAACTAGAAGAAAAATAAAAGCTTGTATTCATAGGTAATTGTATGTTCTTTAATTTGTTAAATCAATTGTAATTCCAAAACTGGATACTTTCGATATATTCAAGAAAAACTAAAAAAGGAAACCGGAAAATGCGTCTCGGCTTCTGTTGATTGGTAACCATTGCGTATGGAAATCTCTCGCTGTTGCAAATTTAGAACGCCTTAATGGTACTCCACCTATCTGAAAAAAACTATTTTATTTGCTCTCTCATTTAGAAAAAAACGCAGTTGTAACATGATTAGCTTTTCTATTAATTTTTGAAATGTGTCCAATAATTTATGACTACCATGTGCTGTTATTATAAGATATGAATAAAAATACATTGTGATACATGAAGATGACTTACTATCAAGAAAGAAAAGATTCTATCTCCTTTTTGCTTTTAAGATTTGATTAGAATCCTCTTGAGAAGCATAGCATTTGAAGGGAAAAATATTACAATTTTGAACTGCTATATATTAACTTTTGCCTCACAGATGGTACAGATGTTCTAACAGAAGAATTTTTTTTCTCTGAATCTTGGATAGCACAACTGCCATTCTTCTAAACGATTAGAATTTTTTTCCCCTAATGGAACTAATTTGTCTCTCTTGAAATCACCCAACAGACAGTTTTGCTCCTTTGTCCTATTCAGTCATCTCATGAGCAATGGATAGTTGAATATTAATAAAGAAAGATCAGAAAAGTAACCCCGTAGATGGTCGAGAGGGACTGACGCTCCATTTATTTGCAAAAAGTAACTATTAGTCAATGGCCCTGTTTCAAGAGAATGTTTGGTACTTCATCTACCCCATAATATAATGGTTAATAATTAATGACTAATAATTAATAAAAAAAACCGTATTGAAAGATAAAAGTACTACGGATAATCAAAGGAAATGTTTTTTTAAAAGTTGCAACTTATTTATAATTCGGTAAAATTATGAAGAAATATTTAAGTTAATGATAAATATGTTTTTCAAGGAATAGTCAATAACTAGACTATTTATTTTCATATAGAGTTGATTAATGGTGGATATAATAAATATTCATAAGTAGTTTAATGTGCATTTGTCATATATAAACTATTCAAAATCTTGTAATTATAAATATTGACTTTCTATGTTAAATTACAGAAAAACTAGAAAATCAAGCTTTTTAGAGACATGGAAATATATAACCAGTTATTTAAAACAAGAAAATTATCTACAAGGATTTTATTTACTTTAAAACGAAATTGTCCGGATAAGAGAATAAGGATAAAGTTCGTTGAACAAGAAAAAATAAAGATCCATTAGAGAGAACAAAAATTAAAAAGAAATATTTTTTTATCTGAATGCTTTAAGGGTCTTAATTTAAACATATTTCAATACTAGAAAAATTTTGAAAAGTTCATACTTTTTCCAAATTTCCATCTGATAGCTCCAAATATTGCTTTGGAAATCTTGAAAGTTTGAACAGGATCACTATCATCTTCTGATGTCACAAATTCTTCAAATGCAAAAGTCACATTAGCAGCAAAACTTATGCTACTCAGAACAAAAATAACGCATAGGAAAAGTTGAATCGAACTCGGTAACGTCGCTGCGTATGCCCGCCACACCATCTTGAATTCGGAATCTTTATTAGTTATAAACAACAGTTTCACAAACCGACACAAAAATTTTAAAAATCAAAATTCAAATCTCTAAAACTATGATAACGCGCTCGCACGGTATAAAAGTTGACGCAAGAAATACATGACAATTCCAGAGATAGCAAGCGCCGTTTTCTGCCTCTCATCTGTCGGGCTTTTTGCTCACTTGTGGAAGAACAGATATCTTTCACTGATATTTTACGATCTTATCAGTTTTACCTTAGCAACTGTATGACAAGCCCATGGATACCGGGGAAATTGCCTACACTATTACAAAGTCCAGATAGACTTTTTTTGAGTTGGAATATTATTGTTGACTCAACAAGCCCATCATGATTCTTTGTTTTGCTGTTGGTGTTCTTAGAATGCTAACAACTACAGCGCATGACGTCGGCAGATACGTGAAGAAGACATATTTTCTACCGCAAACAGACGGAGATCTATTTACTCTTTTTCATTAACATTCGTGTTTGTTTGAGGTGATAAAATTCGAGATGCAGTGACACAAGGTCTGCTTAAATTAATCACGGATTGTGAAGGTTAATTCCGAGGTGTTGAGGTGGTGATGTGCCATAAAAGTGAAAAGTGCGAATGCACATAAACAGAAGTGGCAATAACTCTCGTAGTTAAGCATAGTGATATGTGATACTCTTCCTTCTTTTGCTTCCGCAAAAGTTTAGATTGTATTCAGCTGTTTAAGACTTGACGTATACAGATAACTTTTTTTTATCACTGTTAAATATAATCAAGACAGTGATACAAAATTATTTTCCTTTGTAACTTGTTACAGAGCTTCTCAAGATATTAACTTTTCTTAATCTTTTTCATGTTAAAACTAGTAATTGAATGTGTTAATTGTTTTTGACAATAGTTATAAGTTTTTAATGTACAACTCAACTCCAGGTTGCTAGGATACTTGTTCATTCGTTGGCAGTGGCGAATCTAGGATTCGGGTCTGGGGGGGGGGGCGAGGTCATAAAAAGTTTGCATCGTCGTGACGAATGTCAAACCTCAAGGCTAAAGTAAACCAAAACTCTTTAACTTTACAGACTTGACTCACCTGACAATAAGAATCATAAAGAACAATACAATACTTTGTATAATTTAATAAAAATTACAATGAAATGACTATCCAAAAAATGTCTTCTACCGCGTCAAAGCTACAAGTGGAATGACTACAAAAATAGGAAAAATTTCGAGCCTGTCAAGCCAGAAAGCAATGTTGAAACGTTTTATTATTTTTTTAACGAGGGAAATTAAGAAAAAACAGTTGTAATTATGTTAAATTAAATCAGGAATTCTGGCTTGTCTCTGGGGGGGGGCTGTAGCCCGATAGCCCCCCCTCTCCTGGATTCGCCACTGTACGTTGGTCTCCCTTTCTTGTATTACTATGATCTAAAGATAAATAAAGTTTACTCTGCTAAAATCATCGTTTACTTTATGTAATTCAAACAAGTTGTGAGTTTTTTTTTTATCAAGTTATGAATTATTTCAAAACTAGAAACTCACCCGTTATGGTAAGACGGGTGCAAATTCCCACTTCATTCGACAGATTTCCCGTCAAATTTGACGTCTTTCAATAGATATATATGCGAGAGAAAAGTTTAACATTGATTGAAAACAAAATAAACATATGTTTTATGAATGGAAATTTTTTTTATTTACATATTTCTTTATTTAAAAAATCTCTTGTTAAACAACATTCCGTGTGAAGTATTTTTCGTTGTTTAACAATTTTATTATAATTCAATAACCATGAAATTCTCAGCTTGTCAAACGTAAATCAAAAGTTAAAATTTCAAAGGAATTCTTTTTCGAAATTCTAATAAAATCAAAACACTTCTCTGCTCGTCAAACGTTGCCAAAAAATATTATCAAATTATATTATCACTTTTGCAATAAATAATCAGATGTATCGTGGCGTCTGAACTATAACAGGCGCATGATATACCACTGACGTAATTTGCCACTTTCTATTAAAAAACGGAAATCAATTTGAAATATATAATTAATATAATTTAAAATTTCTCCGGAACTATTGATCATGGAGAGATAAATTTTATATCAACTGATTGAAAATTTTTGTTCACTATTCTAGAACTATTAAATTTGAAATTAGAAAGACAATTACTCTTTTAAATTTAAAATTTCAGAAATTTAGGTTCTCTAAGAATGAAACAATGCCGTTTAACGTCTCGCAGCGCTATGACGCGAGTTTTATTGTTGGTGACGTCAGAGCGTTACCGAGAGACAGATCTGGGCTATTATATTAATAATATGAGTTATTTCAAACAGGTTATGAGTAAACATTTCAAAGTCGTTTCAAGTACATAAAATAAAAGAGAATAGTTCCTTTAATTTATTTTTACGATTATCGTTTAGCTTCCTTGCCTCGGAAATGGCAATTTCAGTTTTTGAGTCTCAATCGCATCTCAAGTATTCCATACATTTTGGCAGACTACGCTGGCTGAAAATTCAGTTTGTTGTAAAAGTGTTTGGATTTTTCCTTATAGATTGAATATGAATAGGAATTAAAAATATCCCAATATTTTATTCAGAAAAAATAAAAAAAAGCATCCATGTTGAAGGATTAAAAATGTTGAAACAAATCTGTAAAATTCATTCAGGTTTTTTTTGTTTGAACATTTTTAATTACATATAAATTATATTGGAATATAAGTTTGCTCCTTGTTACTATTCTTCTTATTTTTTACATTAAACTGCAGAAATACAAAATATTTTGTGTAATTAATTATGAACCTATTTTCTAGAATTAAACCTGGATAAATGTTATCATGCAAGATAATATTTCCATCCACGTTAACTAAAATTTAACGTCGAACATGAAAGAGACTGCTTTTTTGGGCTGGGTCTGGTTTCAAAAATCCGATCCGTACAAGTCTCTTTTTGTCGATTATACAATGGGATAACAAAACTGAATATCGATTGTTTTGAATGATTTTGCGATCTCTCAGATTTCTATGCAGTTGTGCAGATGTTGCATATCTGCAATAGAAATTTATGCACTAGTATATAAGAAGTACTACGTCTATTTTCAAGACACATTCATCAAAACGTGACTCACTAATGCGTCTCGTACTACCGAAGAGTACCGAGTCTCTTTTGTCGATTATACAATGAGATAACAAAACTGAATATCGAT
>BGPR01008941.1:45512-60534 GCA_013235015.1 Araneus ventricosus | reverse complement strand
TTCAAAATGGGACTGTCCCGTTCAAAATAGGACTGTCCCGTTCAAAACGGGACTTATGGTCACATTAACCCTCTGAGTGCCCAATTATTTTGACCTTTTAGCTTTTAAAGGAAATGAATCTATCTTTTTTGCATTTAATTATATCTCTGAAATCTTAAGAACGCTTTATCCATGGTTGTTTAAAAAAATATACGTATAAATACGAGCTATCTGCTTTTCAACTGAACATGAAAAACGGAAAAAGACGATTGCGCCGCTCGGAGTAGGAACCATGATGGGAAAAAAAAAATCATAAAATATTTTTAGTTCAAACGTGGCGCTGAAAACCCAGTGACAGAAATTCTTTGAATTTAAGGAAACAAAACAAAAATAAAACCCCAAGTCACTTTAAGGTTTTCAGAGTTATTGCAATCTACATCCATTCCTGATGTAGCAGCTGAAGTAAAAACCTAAATGGAAACGATTTAATTTTTGCATTATCAATAAGGAATTTTCCAAAGTCTTTTAATTGGAAGTTTCTTTATTAATTACTTTGTTACAGAAAATTTATGACACAATATTTTAGGAATTTCATCATTATAAATAAACGCTTTAAGAACTTACAAAAAGTTTTGATCCCACATCTATGCATTTTTATACAAAAATTGCTATAGCATTCATTACTCACATGATTATTTACATGTTTTTATCAAACATTATCTTACAAAATATTACCGTACATTTTTATAGTACATTATCTATTAAAAGGTATTATCTGTTAAGTATTCGAAAGAAAAAAATTCGAAAATTGGCATTTCCTGCCGATTTTATGAAATTATATAAAATAGTAATTAAAATATAAGAATTTTTTTTTTACCAGGAGTAGAGTCAGTTGGGGTAATTGGGGTTGAATTTTGCATTTTTGTCATTTTTTTCTCTTTAAAAGTATAGTATGCGATAGAGAAGAAGTCTATATTTGTTTGTGAGTGCATAAACATATTCTGCAGGGTTCGTTAAAAAATGCCTCCTTTCAAAAATAATTTATTAATTAATCAACCTCATTTTCAGGAGCGTTCTTATTTTACCCCAAAGTGATTCCAATTACCCCATAGACTGCGGCGTAATTGGGAACACGTATTTTGGCTTCTGATAACAGTAACGAATTGATTTGAAGAGGATATATTTGAAATGATTAGAAACTACCGGATATTGCCGAAAAATGCATTTAACATAATTTTCCCAATTATCACAAAATACTTTTTTTCAGCAAATATATCTTTTATTTCATAGGATATCGCATGCAAATTATTATAACTATTTACTACCTTCAATTTGGTGTAATTTATAATCATTCTAACAAATTTTGTCGGAAAAATTTTGGAAATGAGTCTTTATAGAAACTGAAATAACTATATTATGACACACTAGAAGGAAATAAGTAATACTTAAAAATCACGCATAAAAATGAGTAGAAGCAAATAGCTCAATTTAGTAGTAGAAAGTAGATTTTCCACTTGAAATCCAACGTTCTATTAACTATCCTACTCATTTTTCTTCCACTACCTGAAAACCAATCTTTTTTACAATCTACTTCAAAGATACGATATGGGATTATAGCTTTTAACTGATTCTCGGAAATGGCAAACTGGTCATTCACCACCGAAACAAATTTTGACTTAGTCAAATTGGTGATTCTCAAACCAGTCATATCATATTCACCACCATCAACTTCTTGAATCCCGCAGACGTACAAATAATGTGCTAGCATCTACGACGTTAGCGATCAAAACACACATATTTGTTGAAAAAATCAACCAGGGATGACTTTTCAATCCCTCCTCCACCTCCGCATCCACCGTTCCTTATTGAAAAGAGCCAAAATCCCCATCTTCAGATTCCTCCATCAGCATCACGTTTTCTTCTTCCTCGTCAACAGTTTCTTGTTTTCTTCCATGCTTGAAGCGAAACGGCTACACATCGTTATTAACAAAGAACTTAGTAAAAAGTAATATGTATGTAGATCGCATGGTTTAATTGTTTTAAAACTTCAGTTGTTAATTTGACATACAACAACGAGCTTTACTGCCGGGATAGAACGAAACCAGTTTCTAGATTTAAAAAAGCTTCCTATCAAATAATAAATTATTTCAAATTCATAAAAAAATATATGTACATTTTTGTTAGAAGCCTATTCCCAATTACCCCGCAGTAAAAATTGACAGGGGTATTTAAGATCAATAACCTGTTTCTCAAGATGAAATCCAAAAACGAAAATTGAAGTTCCCTCATAATCGTTATATCCTACATATCTAAAAAATGTATTGATTAGCAACTTAGATTGCATATAACCGGCGTAGTAAACAAAAAATGGAACTTAAGAAATTTTGATTCCACTTTTCTGAACACGATTGCAATTACAGGTAACAAACTTTACTAAATAACATTGAAAAAGTAGGAAAGTGTTTTTCTGCTTCCTCTAGAGTGTCTTAACCAAAGCACATGCTTTTCAGTTCTCTAGGACCTCACCAGTGTGCTCTGTAGTCTTCGTTCCCAATTACTACTTGTTCCCAATTTTCCCGCCTGAGAATATACTGGTAAAATGGAGAGTCGAATAATGAAATTTTGCAGTAAAAATAAAGATAAATCATGTCAATAAATTTTTAAGCATAACATTTATTTCTATGTATTTTAAAACGAAACTTATGGATATGAATTCTCTACAATTTTTAATTATCTTTTCAGAATTTCTCTACAAACAGTCAGTGAACTTCGACAATGTGATGACGCAAGTTGAGATACTGGACACATCACAGTGTGAAGTAAGAAATCTCCTTTATTTCACTTTTATTCCTGTTATTTTGACGTAGACTTACGTCTCTCCATAGTGGTCTAATGGTGTGTCGGGAAAGGAAAAATGTATGACGCTTTTCGCGCTAAAGTTAAACACTTCTAGCTCCGCAACCAAATAACATAGAGAGATGGTTTTAGTTTCATTTAACAGAGAAAGGTGTACATTGAAGATTGCAAAGAGAATTTTAGAATTTGGAATTACGGTTTAGTCACAGTCGAGCTGCAAAGTTGGTGAAAATCACCAAACATTTTGATGACGTCACAGCGACCGATGCGCGCGCACGCAGACTAAGGCAATTCATTCATCGATCGCGCGAAATATTACTCAAGAATAGTTGAATTACGTCAAATTTCGTGCTAAAGTTAAACGCTTATAGCTCCGCAACCAAATAACATAGAGAGTTGGTTTTAGTTTCATTTAACAAAGAAAGGTAGATATTGAAGATTGCAAAAATAATTTTAGAATTTGTAATTGCGGTTTAGTCACAGTCGAGCTACAAAGTGGGTTAAAATCACTAAAAATTTTGATGACGTCACAGCGACAGATGCGCGTGCACGCATACTAAGGCAATTCAGTCATCGATCTGAAGTTCACTCGCAATATTACTCAAGAATTGTTGAATTACGTCGAATTTTGTGCTAAAGTTAAACGCTTATAGTTCCGCAACCAAATAACATAGAAAGTTGGTTTTAGAGTCATTTAACAAAGAAAGGTAGACATTGAAAATCGCAAAACTAACTTTAGAATTTGTAATTACGGTTTAGTTACAGTCGAGTTGCAAAGTTGGTAAAAATCACGAAGAATTTTACATAGCTAGAGTCACATACTCACACTAGACTAATAGTCACTATGGACTATAGAGTTAATAGTGATATAGAGCTACTTTAGTCACAGTTGAGTAAGGTAAGTAAATCTACGCCCCTCTATCCCAACGGCCATTTCGTAGAGACAGCCTCCCGTCGATTTTTTTTATTAACAATAAAAAGCCATCATTCGCACTTGCATAAAAGTACATTTCCAATAAAATATAAAACAAAAATTCACAAGGTAAAACATGGGCTTATTCAAATAAAATATTAACTATTATTCATTGTCGAATATAAAATTTTTGTGTATTATTTCTTGTACTAAGCTCATCCAGAAAGTAAGTACCGTTTGCGCATATCTCCCGCGCATATGGTAACACGAAGGTCGCACATGCGCAGTTACATCCTTCAACTCGAGATCGAATTAGCCAAGCCATTTTGTTTGTTTATGTTAACGTTTGAAGTCATTGTCTGTCGGTAATAATGTTTAAAACAATCGATCGGCCCGCCAGCTGTGAAATAAGAGCCATTATCAAGTTTTTGAATGCGAGAAATGTTCGACCTTCTGAAATTTATCGTCAGATAAGTGAAACTTACGGAGAGAACGCGATGAGTGAAGGTAAGGTGAGAAAGTAGGTTGGGACCTAGCTCCATCCGACTTCCATTTGTTTTCTCATCTCAAGAAACTTCTTGCCGGCCAGCAATTTGCAAGTGATGATCAGATCAAGGTAGACGTCCAGAACTGGTTCAGGTCGCAGGCGGCCAAATTCTACGAAGCGGGTATGTCGCAATTAGTGCCAAGATATGACACATGCCGTAATTCGCATGATGAATACGTCAAAAAGTAGTTTAAGGTGTGTAGATTTTTCTGTAATAAAATACAAATGAAAACAAATTGCTAATATTTCTTAATACTCCAACGGTACTTACTTTCTGGATGAACTTTGTACATTCTAAAAAATAATAATCGTACATATGCAATTCTTTTGAGGTTTTTAAATGCTATTTTATTAGTTCAAGCGTGGATACAGAAACAAATACCATATTTTCTTAGTTTAAAAAGACGAGTTTGAGAACTAACCAGACATGCTGGAAGGCAAGAAAGAAATATTTCACTCTCTTTCTCTGCGACGCTACTTTCGTAAACAAGGAAATTATTTCACTTTTTTGGCTTTCTTGATCATGACCTAATAGTTTCCAGATGTAAACAGCATACCATGTTTTCAGTTCCTACATATTGCTTAGCAACGGATTCGGAAAACTTTTGCGCATGCGCAGGGCGGGTTATTTTCATCAAAATGGGGGAAAGTGAAGAATGGAAGGGTGATGTTTACATTTTACTGAGCGTTATCCAACAAAGAACTCCGGAAATGCTCTCATATGACTCATTGCCTGACACACCTTTCCGGTGCAGGGTTGCCATATTGACCTTTTTAAGGCCAAACTCTGGAAATTTGACCTTTATAAAAAGACGCTGGCCTTAGGAATTTTCATTTGACCTTAAATTCATTTTTGGCCTTTTATTTTTCATTATGACTTTTAGAATGATTCTTAATATATAATTTAACTATTTTTCTAATAAACTTTAGAATATTCAAAAATAATATAGAACGTTGTTGCTAACAAGAGTTTATATATTTCTCTCGAACATTTTATTCTGGACCAACAAGAACAGAATTCCTTTTCTTTCTTTCTTTTTTTTTTATTTTTTAAGTCGCGCATGTGTGTAGATGTTTAAAAAAATTCACTTGAATTTTAGTTTAATAGAACAGTATTATACGTATGTCAATCTAGTGGGATTCCTTTTCATGAAGGATGGTCATTTTCTTATAACAAAAAAAGGGGGAAAGAGCACCGCTAATCTCCTGATAGCCGACCCACATGCGCTCTCTGACAGATATTTATTCCTGTGCATTGTGGTCGCTCTCCGCTCGCAGCTATTACCTTCGCGAATGTCTTAATGACCACCAGGTGTTGCTGGCTTGCGGCTGAAGTGAAAGGTACTAGACTCTTTTCTCGTGGGAAGGAAAAACGTCACAGTATATAGATATAAATTCTATGCGAAATCCATTAAGTTAAATGAAAGAACTCTTTGCATAAAATAAAGCATTTTAAACTTAAAAATAAAATAGGTCCTAGTCCTAAAGGAAGAAAAATGTGAATCGCGAAATCAATATTAGCAAGATTTAAGTAATATATAAGCATTTAACCTTTTCGGTTAGGTATTGCTTTAGGAAACCAAATAAAATACTTAAAATTCTCATTTTTCACTCAGCATTTTTCAGAGTAATTATTTTTTCTCTGGAAAGGAAGAAACTCTTTTTTGGACAATGCAATGCCTAGAAAACGTTTTCAAAGGAAAAACAATTGTGATCCTAGACCAGTGGGTAGCAAAAGTAAGTGACGCACGGGTCGTAATGTGATTTTATCGCCCCCCCCAACCATTATTAATGGTTTGGCTTGTGTGAACGGCTCCAGGGACATGCCATCTTTTAACCTTCTCATCGTACTTGAATTTAAACCAGCGGGAGTTGCCTCCCCAAAACTTTCTCGCCTACGAATAACACCGGTAGGGGAGGAAAATACACCGCGCGCCGGAAAACGTGCGGTATTCCCTAAGGTGGGGAAAACACTCGCTCCAGCGTTAGCGCCGTTTTTTATCTCGTCGTAGAATGAGGAAAAATACCAAGTATGCAATTTTAACGCCTTTTTTTTTAACCGATTGAAACGAAAATTGGAGACAAATCTACAATCGGGGTTTCAAGACTACATACGAAATTTTATTTATCTAAGTCATTTCTTTTAGAAGATATCGTCTTCAGAAGTATGAGATTATACAGACTGACAGAGAGTCAACCCTTCGGCGGATTTGGCCCAAAATTTGATAAGGGCCTTCATTCCACACTGTGTACCAAATTTTATCCATGTAGCTATTTAAGTTTTTGAGTTATAGAGTTTACATGAACGCGGACAGACAGACTTCCCGTTGACGGATTTAGTCCAAAATTTGATAGAAACCTACCTACAAATTATGTGTAAAGATCACATACCAAATTTCATACCCGTATCCCAAATAGTTTTCGAGCTATCGTGTTCACAGACCGACATAATTCCAAAATTGTGTTTTTCGGACTTGGGGAGGTCTTAAACGTGAGAAAATTCGTCAAAATCTCGAGTTCGAATTTTTTGACGATTACAATACTTTCTCTTTGTATACGAGAAAGTAAAACGGACATAAACGCATTAAAGTTTTGTCACCATGGCCAGTGGCGTAGCGAGAGTCAGTGGCGTTCGGAAAATAATACGATATATTTTTTTTTTACCACAGTCGTCACCAGTGGAAATGAAGCGAGAGATATGGTATTACTTTTGCACCCCCTCATCATAATTTGCTTTAAAAAATGGCATAAACTCAGTATTGTTTTGACGCCATGGTGCCAGTGGCGGATTTTGACAATACGGGGCCACATGCGCTGAACGTTTTTAGTCCTCTCCGAATCCTAAATGTCTTAAATTGGCCGTCGGCTTAGCACTGCCGTATACACCGAATAGATTTTGAGGCCCTCTAAGGTCTTGAGGTACGAGGCAAGCGCCTCTAACGCCTGTACGAAAATCCGCCACTGCATGGTGCCCCTTAAAACTGTCGCCTGCGCCATCTATACCCCCTTGCCCCCCCGGCAGGGGTGGCGCCATAGGGGGGACCCGCCCCCCAATCGGGGAAAATTTTTGTGCTTGGTATTCAACCGCAGTTGATAAATAATAATCTGGCGAAAATTTGAGAATAATTTCATTACATTCGTCCCCCATACAGCAGGTCGTGCCCTCCTGTCGGGGAGACCGTGCCCCCTGTCGGGCAAATCGCCCCCCCCTTGGGCAAACTCCAGCGCCATTCCTGCCCCCCTATCGTTTGCCGTGTTCCATATTACATTTCATGTGATTGCTCGTATGGTGAAGACTGATTAATGTTTTCCCCCCACAGGACCATTGCTGTCTTCAAGACCACATCAACTGGGCCGACGCTTATGTCGTCGTATACAGCGTCTGCGACAGAACCACGTTTGAGGTCGCCAGAAAACTGCTAGAGACTGTCAGTCACAGCAAAGGCGCTCGCCGTGCCCCAGCCATACTGCTCGGAAACAAAAGGGACCTTGAACGAGGGCGACAGGTGGCAGTGGACGACGGCCACGAAACATCCCTACAGTTCCGATGCCAGTTTTACGAAGTGTCGGCAGCCGAGAACTACGTCGGTGTCAGTCTCGCATTCCAGTCCCTCATGCGAGAGGCCAGAGCTGCCCAGCAGCTAAGGACATTGCCAGTGCGGAGGAAAACTGGACCGGCATTATCGAAAATGATCGGCATGGTGTTCGGCCGAGGAGATAAGGCTGACAGAAAGAAAAGGCCTTCATTATCCATATAGCAACTAATGCATAAATCATTCAGTCGTCTGCATCTTGTCAAAGAGCTTCTTCATATTTCTAAATGATTCATCCTTGAACTGGAGGTACAAACTGAAAAGTTAATCGAAAAGGAATGCTTGAACTCAGAAAGTCAACGCATCATTCATTATGCACGTGCGTGAGCCTCACAAAGGAGGCCACCTTGAGTGCCAGCAAGTTCAAGGCTCGGAAACATAGTTAATAGGTTAATTTCAGGGGCGGTCTGAAAGCTTGACGTACTTGGCCCCGAGCTGGAAGACGTGCAAAATCATATATCATTTCCACAATCATATTTCAGTTCTAAAATTTATAGAAGTTTTCTGTTTTTATTTGTCAGCTTATTTTAATCAAGCAGTTATTAATAACAAAAATAATTTTACAGAGTAGTGTCATGTTTTCTTTCTTACAGTAAAGCCATAAGTTTCCATTTGTTTATGAAGACACAGATTAACCTTTTGCCTCAACCAACGTGAAAATCTCACTTCAATTATTCACACAATTTGGAGGGAAGCACTGTTATAGTGTTGTATATACGAGGATGGACTGAAAAAAAAAGGTTGCAAGGGTAATAAAAAGTTATTTATTAACAATAGACAGAAAATACAAAAAGGAATTAAGAGGCATACTTGCCAACCACATCACCAAATTTATTTAGGCATTTATGTGAACGCAGGGCCAACTTGTTTAACCCGGCTTGGCAGAAATTACGTCCCTGCCCATTGAGCCATTTCTACGCAGCTGTTTTCACATCACTGTTTTTCAAAAAAACTTTTTCCAGATAATTGTTAGGTGCCAAATCTGGGCTAAATGGGGTGGTGTCTCCAGATTTCCCACATGAACTTTAGCAGCAATTCTAGAGTTTTGCAAGTAGTATGAGTATTGTCATGCAGGTGGATAACACCATCACTCAACATGCCAGGACATTTGCGTTAGATGGCCCAGTGACTATTTCCTTTTTCCGACATTGAAGGAGCACGGTTCTCTTCTGACAGTGATGTGAAAACAACTGCCGAGAACTGGCTCAATGGGCAGGGACGTGATTTCTACCAAGCCGGGTTAAACAAGTTGGTCCTGTTTCGAGATAAATGCCTAAATAAATTGTGATTATGTGGAAAAGTGATCAACAAGTATACCTCTTAATTCCCTTTTGTATTTTCTGTTTAATGTTAATAAATAATTTTTTATTGCACTTGCAACCCTTTTTTGGATCCTTCCTCATAAATAGCAATTCACTTTGTCGCAAAAGTATTTGAATTAATTTCTAATTGTTGCATATAAAAAGTATAATTAAAAATCTTAAAGCAAAAAAAAAAAAAAATGAGATTGAAGGATTAAGATCAGTCTTAAAATTAAGATCGATTAAGCTAATATTGTGTCATAAATAACTAAATTGTTTCAAATTGTAATGATTGTTGAGATACACTACTGAAACAAATGCATCATATTTTTGGAGGAGCTTCCAACCACGCTAAACATACACCTGTCATTCCTGATAACTGGATCTCCCATCGAACAATTAGTGCTTGCTGTTTGAGGTTATTTCACATGATTAACATGCAACAAGAATCTTCCAATCAACAGTTTTCCTTTTCTGATCAATGGCTGAAGTTTAAAAAAATAACATCCTGTACATAATTGTTCAAAGAATACCCCAAAAATTGTACTCTTAATGAATTCTTCAGGCGATATAATTTGGTTAAAAATTAAACACAATTTGTGAATATGTGGTGGTGTTTTGTACAGACCTATATCCCACTCCGAAAAGGAACATCCGACACTACATCGCTAATATAACAAGTTAATGAAATTAGGAATGTAAGATAACAATCTATGCAGTTAGTTGACAAAGTAAATATTGGATTGATTTCAGATATAAGAACTTCAAAACTTCGCTTTTTAGGAATTGTTTGTACTCTTTGCTGTTATTCTATTTTTGGAATAAAGATACTTTTCCATCTCTCAAGAACAGCCAAAAAAAAATGCATGGCATGTGCACCAAGTACAACAACATTGTGCTGTGAGCTTATCAAGAGATCCTACATTAGCAACAATACAATTAATAAAATTAGGATTACAAATTAATGAAATTAGGAATGCAAGATAATAACCTATGCAGTTAGTTGACAAAGTAAATCTTGGATTGCTTTGACCTATTAGAAGTTCAAAACTTCGTTTTTCAGGAATTGTTTGTACTCTTTGCTTTTATTCTATTTTTGGAATAAAGATGCTTTTCCATATCTCAAATAGCACAGCCAAATGCATGGCACCAAGTACAACAACATTGTGCTGTGAGCTTAGCAAGAGATCCTACATTATCTATAAGCATCTGCCTGTGGTGCACAATTTAGCCTTTGTTGCATTTACAAAAAGATGACATTTCAAATTGGCCTTTTCTGCTTGGCAACAACTGTTGCCTCGTTAACAAAAATGTACAAAAAAAAATATTTTCATGAAAGAAAGAAGATATTTGGCCTTTCATTTTGAACAAATCTTGCTCACAAAATTCAGCATGATTAGAAAGACACATCTAGATATTTAACAGGAGGCTTTGAATGGATGAATCGATGTTATTCTGGAAATTTAGAAGATATTACACAGAATTAATGACAACTGAGCAACTTGTCATCTGTAAAACACTCTAAGTGTCAGCAAGCAGTCAACTAGGATCATTTTAAATATGAAGATTGTTTAATTTGCCTTCAGAAAACCATTAGAATCCATATTGTTAGCAGTTTCATAAATTCCGAAGGTTCTTTCCTTTGTATGAATAAAAATTAGCATTTAATAGCCAGTGGCTTCATACAGTGCATTCTTTCTGTGAAAATTTTGTTCCAGCATGTTATGTATATATATTTCATTGGATTTAAAGACTTTTTGACAATTTAATTACTTAAATAAAATAGTTGTCTTCTATTGATGCTTTGAAATATTTCAGAACGCAATGAAAATAATTTTGTAAAAAATGAGAATTCAACATTGTAAAAATGTACAAGTTATTTTGAATGAAATATTCGATCAGAACTTGTTTTATACTTTCACTGTAGTAAAGGTGACTTATTGTTTGTATATATTTTTCAGAAATTAATAAAATTCATTAAAAAAATAGTTAATATTTTTTTATTCAACTCCAATCACACACACACACACACACAAAAAAAAATCTTTAGTGCAAAAAATTAAAATTCATTAATTCCCCCCATATGCATTTGCGCATAACTTTTTAATTCACGGTTATAGAGACTTCAAATCTTTGCTTTTCTGCAATGTTTTCATTTAAAATAATATGCTGCATGTTTTTTTTTTACCATATTTATTTTTTAAATGCACTTTGTTTTAGTCCAAAACATAATTATTCACTTGAAGATAAGTAGTCTCAAAATTATAGTTTTTTACTCAAAACTTGATTTAATTACACTAATGATACAAACTACCATGGTAATGATGAAATGTACCAGATTACTATTATATGTATGACATCCAGGGCCCACTCAAGGCCTGGGCAAATGCCAGTGGCACCAAATCAGAAGCATGAAGAAACCAGAGGGAGTGCCTCCCCAAAACTTTCTTGCATAGGAATAACATGTTTTTGGGGGAAAAATACACCTTGCACCAGAAAACGTGCGGTATTCCCTAAGGTGGGGAAAACACTTGCTCCTGCGTTCGCAGCTTTTTTTTTTTGCATAGAATGGAGAAAAAACCAAATAGGCAATTTCAACAACTTTTTTTAAATCGATTTAAACGAAAATAGGCGACAAATCTACAATTAGGGTTTCAAGACTACATATGAAATTTCATTTATCTAAGTCATTTCTTTTAGAAGATATTGTCTTCAGAAGTATGCGATTATACAGACCGACAGACAGTCAACCCTTTGATGGATCTGGCCTAAAATTTTATAGACCTACATTCCTGATGATAAAACTGTGTACCAAATTTTATCTATCTAGCTATTCAAGTTTTTGAGTTATAGTGTTCACGTGAACACGGACATACAGACAGACTTCCCGTTGACGGATTTTGTCCAAAATTTGATAGAAACCTACAAATTATGTGTAAGGATCAAATACCAAATATCATCCCCGTAGCTCTATTAGTTTTCGAGTTATCGTGTTCGCAGACAGACATAATTCCAAAATTGTGCTTTTCAGACTCGGGGAAGTCTAAATTATGGAGATTCGTCCCAATCTCGAGTTCGAATTTTTTGACAATTGCAATACTTTCTCTTTGTATACGAGAAAGTAAAAATGGTTTATTACATACAAGACCTCTGGAAAAATGACAAATATATTATTTTAGTTTCAATAACATCACTATATAATCTTAAATATTTCTGAAGTCACTACAATAGTAAATGATATTTACAGGCAAAACATGCATATTTCCAAGTAAAATTTGTTTGAAATTTAGCATACCAACATTAAAGAATTAAAAGAAAGACATTAATTGTTGGGGGGGGGCAACATATTGTTGCCTTGATTATTTGGTAAAGTTACCTCGGATTGACCCCGATATTTCATACGAGTGTAATAATAATAAAAAAGTATAGATATGTCCAGATTCAGAGTAAATACAAATACCTATTCTCTTAAAATTAAAAAATACTGCAATGATGAAAATATAAGTGAACTTAGCAATTTTTAATGTACAGTAGAACTTTGGGAATCCAAACTAATTGGGGCTGACCTCTGTTCTGATTATCCAGAAAATTCAGTAAAATACTCCCGATATATCAAATGCAGTAGAGTATTATTGATTTTGGGCACTTTGTGAAAGAGTAAGCAAATTGCTAGGAGCAATTCACAAAACTAAGCAGGTTTAGTTTCTTGTGTCAAAAATAAGATACCAATTTTGTTTCTACTAATTAAGACACTGTATTCATTCTTAAATACCAATTCAAATATTTCTTGTAAGTTAGGTATAACATTAGCTTTGTTTCTGATTCCTAATTGTTATTTTCCCTCATTTTTTAATAAAATTTTTTCAGAAAATTAAAAAAATTTGTTCGGATAATCCGAAATTTCAGATTTCTGGGGTTCGGATTCCCGAGGTTCTACTGTACAATTAACTGCCAAGGACTAAAGGTAGCATATTACAATGTAATACTAAATTATGGATTTAAAAAATGAGGATAATTATTATAAAATACAGTCCAGTTGTCATAATAATTTCGAAATTAAATACCGGCTCCAATGTTATAGTTTACAAAAATCAGGAAAAAGAGAAAAATGCTTCATTCATAATGTTATATGGTTTTCCAAACTGAAATAATAATATTAAAAGTATAAACACATTGCAATCAAGTGACTACTAGAACTGATTCCAAAGCAAAGTGGCCACATACTATTCCATTTTACCCGAGTCAACCATATTAATTGATCAACTTTATACAGTGTTATGATTTTTTTCATGTCATATTGATGTCATAAAATATGTGACTGATAACTGAATAAAATCCAGTTGTGATTCACTCAACAGCACAAACCATATAAAAATTTATTTTTTATTCCAACTCATTTATAGCAAAAACACAAGTAAAAAACAAATCAGATGTAGGATTTAAAAAAAAAAAAAAAATACATGTACAAAAGAAACTTGGGTAGCACAGTGAATAATAAAATGTACACAATTTTATTATGGTTATGACAAATAATATTGGTTGTGATATTTTCCAAAAGTTATTTTTACAATCAAGCTTCTAGGATCTCTCCTGTTTTTCCTGCAGGACAGTCTGCAATTGACGACTTCACCTGGAAAGGAAGGAACTAAAATTATAAACTCCATTTATTACACAACATACAATTTTCAAAGAAAGGAATTTCAGCTCAAAGTTTTCAAACAGAATGTAAAAGATACATTTGCAACAGACAATTTAAATTAATCTATCTATATTGTGACAAATTCGTCTTGTGGGTGTACGTGAATGCAGTCCAATAAGCAGGATTACAAAAATAAAGCTCTTTATTTTACAGGTATTCTAAGCAAAGAAACGTAACACAAGTATTAAAGCAGCACTTGTAAAAATTCACAACAGAGATCACCATTAAATCTCAACACAGCACTCAAAGGTTTCTTATTAGCTCACCAGCTTGCTTGCAGATCAAAATCCAACTGACTACTCTTGGCTTGAGAGCTTGCCTTTTATACTTTTCAACAGGAAGTGACTTCATTACGTAGGAAGTGACATAATCTTTAGAAAGTTCATGAAACCAGTAGAAATATGTTGAAAGTTCGAGGTCCTTCTAGAGAATTCCTTTTGTCGCTAACTTTGTCGCCAAGATTAGCATCTCAGGGAAACGATTTTATAGCTTTGTAACAATATATATAATGCTAAGATACGTGGTACAGAAAAGATGTTAATTTCTCTTTTGGCGATGGCAATGATTGGTTTGTTTACAAAACAAATGTGGTAGCCTCGGCAATGTTAGGCATAACTTCATAGTCATAGCCTGTTACTATATATTCATTCTGGTGTAAAATAACAATTTCTCGACAGAAAATAAAAGAGTTTAAGATGAAGAATTCACAATATTTCTTACAATCTAATGAAACTTTGGATGAAATTATTCAAAAGAGAAGAGTTAAGAAATGAAGCAGATGGGCTCAGGCGAGCCAGAGAACGTTTAGATCAACGTCAAAATAGTTTAAGTCAGTGAAGATAAAATCGTGTCAATTCACAAATTGAGGGGAAAATCGTGGAGGTTACTATTGTGAACATTGTACATTGGCTACTTTTTTTGTTATGCACACACCAATTGATGCCTTTTTATGTTTTAGCAAATTTTCTTGGAGTGCTGAATCAACAGTTTGGTTCTAGAAGGTGCCAGGAAAATCATGGTATGCTTATAACCAAGCACAGATCTTCTGCGCGGGATCACCCAGTTCAATGAAATTTGGCTAATTGCAACATTTTTAATTTGAATTATTTGGCAATTCAAATTTTTCCTCCGGTC
>BGPR01008941.1:0-35512 GCA_013235015.1 Araneus ventricosus | reverse complement strand
GAGTCAATCTATTGCATAATCAAAGTTATACTAGTTTACACATGCTATGGTTTGTTTACCTCAAAATGCATTGATGAAAGACGAACTTCTATGAATGTTATAGAAAACATTAATGGATGCCAAAAAAATCTTGTATACCATGTGGTAGCAAGATAATCTGATGTACCAAGTGCTGGTATCACTTTTCTCTTGAATTAAAGTTATTAAATCTCTTTCAATGTCTCTTATGATTTACTGCCTTGATACAGTCCATAGAAAAATCATTTATCAACAGAATTAGTCTATACTCATTAGTCTATAGTCTTAAACTCATTAGTCAAAAGAGCCAAAGAACAGTAGTACAACGATTAAGATTTCTTTTGAGAGCCAAATTCTTCTTATGTTTTTAGGAGTCTGTTTAAACTAGTTACTGACATTAAATAAAGGGTAGCGTTATTTGCAGGTACTGTACCAACAGACAAAATGATATTTACAGGTACTGTACCTACGAATAAATTGTTATTTGCAGGTACTCTTCCCATGGATAAAACATTATTTGCAGGTACTGTACCTGTGTATTATACGTTATTTGTAAATACTGCAACTCAACTGGATAAAACATTATTTAGAGGTATTTTCCAGTCTATTATTTCGCACTTGCGAGTTCCAGATGACAGTATATTATTTTAATATTTTTAGAGCTTACTTATCAGTTAATGCATTAATTTAATTAAATTTATTTTATGCAAGTGGCACCACTTTGTAGTGAATAAGAGAAAAAAATTACAATTTTTTTCTACTATTTAATCTTTAATATATAATTCATTTAGTTTATAATAATGAACTGTACATTAAAGACTAAAAAATAATTAAAATAAAACAATTCTACTATTCAGTACACTAATAAAAGTGTGATTTTAAAAACTGCCTTTATTCGTTTTAATTTAGAATACTTTTAAGTATCAGAAACGAAATTAGAATAAGAGTTATTTTAAATTTGACCGATAATAAACTAAGTTTGGAAAAAGGAGTAAAAAATAAATAAAATACTGAATTTCAAAGACATAACTTTTGAAAGAAATGATCTGAAATACAAATTTTGCACTGGTGGTGCATACTGGTTGGTGACATTGCTGAGAGGAGGAAAAAGATTCGACCAAGCGTCCACTTCGCGACAAGTCAGTGCTCTGACAACTGTACCACCCACACTTCACTCAAAGTTTGTACGGTAATAGGTACGTAGCTCTCTCTATATTTTTTTAAACTTCTAAATGGCAATTCTGAGTTTTTCAAAGAAAATTTACATTTTGCTAGTGTTGTTATTATAAGATTTAAACTATTGACTTAGGATCTCCATTAACTGCATGGAGTTGTTTAAAATTATTTCATGATGAATACAATATCTTTTAAGACATGGATCTCATCCAAACTATAAATTTGATTTTAGATTAAATAGCTGAGGTGCAATTTCTTCTTCAATAAATTCTTTTTCTACAGAAACAAACCATATATTATAATAATCATACGTAGTCGAAATCGATTCGTGGCCAAGCCGCACTCGAGTAGCTAAAGAGCCGCATTTTGCTGACCACTGGTCAATACCAATCAGCACAAGCACACACACTAATTTCATTTTAATGATTTATATTAATGTAATGCAAAAGATTTAACTCCTACAAAACAGATACCACTAACAGTATACTAATTCAGTAGCATTTATTTGATGAAGTCATTAAACTTTGCATAATTTTTTGGTAATATTAACCAAGAATATAAATTCATTACCTAAATATATACACAGTTATGACATATTATAAAATACTACACAAGACACAATATTTTGGGAATAATACATGCAATCTAATGAAGGCAATTAAATAAAAGAAAAAAACTATTTAAAAGGGAAGTTACATAATATAAATATTACAAACCTTACAATATCCATTGCTTGAAAAATCACATCAGATTTGTCTACTCCCATAACAAAAGAAGCTCCAGCTTTGGCAGCAAACATTGAAAGAATGGCAGTCCCACAACCAACATCTAACACTCTCTTGCTGCTGAATACTTCAGGATTGTTCAGAATTGCATCTTTGTATGCTAACGTTCTAACTTTATCCTAAAAGAAGCATGTAGAAAAAAACAATTTTAACAAAAGGATTTAGAAATTATTAATTAATAATTTTATGTGATAAATTTTTAAAGAATAAATAATGCATCAAATTATGGCACAACCATAAATTTCAGATTAAAGGCACACTTGGGATATAATTCAAATAAGACCTTTTAAGTCACAAATTAGAAACTAACTCAAGAATTTCCCATGTCACAATGCAATTTAAAAAGAGATACCTATTTCCTATCCCCCCCTTAAAAAAAAAAAAAAAAATGATGAGAATGCATTTTTTTCAAACAGCCGCTGATGCTAAAGGCGTAGGACTGCCTTACTCGCATGACTCTTTCGTTTCTCGGTTTCTCTTTGTTACTCACAATTCTCTTCTGTTTATCGAAGCTTTTTTTTTCTTTCTCGATTTTCAAATTCTTTTTTTTGTAACTTCTGTTGTTATCCTTTATCTCTAAAATAAGACATTAGTTATGTTTTTAACATATGTAGTTATCAAGAAATAGAGAATCTCCTATACAACATTTTTTATGGCACTTTGACATGCGAATCAAATTCCTTCCTGAGACCCCAATGGGAAGAATGTAGTCCAGGGTTCATAATGTACATATGATAGTAAAATTCAGGAGTTTCTAAGGATTTTTTCAGGAGTACAGTACAGAAAAGTCAGGAGATAACGTGAAAAAAAAAATCAATTGTAGGGGAGAAGGGGGTAGTGTGGACAATTTTTATAAAATTGGGAGAAAAGTATACTAAATATCAATTCTCCCATCTTTCCCGATTGCGGCGACTCGGAACATGTGCGGTAGAATGTTTCGGCGCTAAGTAAAGTCAGAAATAAGAATTCCAGCAACTTTCTATCAATAAGGAAAAATGGAAACGTTATATTTTTATGTTTTAGCATATCTTCTGCTCTTCGATTGTAATTTTTCAGGAGACAAAAAGAAATATCAGGATAAAAAACACAATTTTCAGGAGTTTTCAGGGCCCTTAGAGAAAAAAAAGCAAAATTCAGGAGTTTTTCAGAAATTTCAGGAGGAGTACGAACCCTGGTAGTCCTACGCTAAAAAAAACTAACCAATTCATATAAACTCTCTGTGTGGAGAGATTCAGTTGTGGTTAATTTTAGGATATACAGTGGACTCCTGTGTAATGTAAATTTTCATAATGTGAGGAAAAATAATGCAACTAGGTTTATACCGGATGATAAATAATACTGTATTGTACATAAGATACATTTAATGTTTTCCACATAGCTTTTTATTTAGGAAAGCAGGTTCTGAGGTACATATATATAAGAAGTGAGAGTTTTTTTTTTTTTTTTTTTTTTAAGTAATGGTTTATTAAAAAACGCAATTAAGGATACAAGGGGGACAATTTTTTATTCAACTTTTTGTTAAATATAGTTATATATATGAAACAAGTTAATTAACACTAATAGAACAGATGCAATAAAATAATATTTCAGACTGACTCCCATTTTACTACAAATATGTGTTGTTACAATTTAGAGACATGTTAAAACTTGCATAAATTCGACTAATAACACATGTCCTGTATAACAGGGTTCGTACACATTTCCTTAAAAGAAAATCAAGGACTATCAAGAACTTTTAAGGACTAAAAAAATCAAAAAATAAGGACCTCTGAATTGAATAAACTTAACAAATTGTCGCACACATTTTTAAATAAAATGTCTCATTTTTGCAAATTCAACCTATTAGATGATAAAGTATAATATAAAACATAGAAGATGCATTACACAACAAAACTCCTAAAAATATGAGTTAATAAATTGATGGAAAAAAAACATGAAACTGGTAATCAAATTAAATATCTTTTAACTCCAAACTTTTTTTCATTCAATTTTACATCCAAGGTATTTATTTTAATTTCTTTTTCAGAAATTGTTTTTCTTAGTTCATGCGATGGAATAAATAAATTTATGTCCTTTGACTTTTCAGCCTCATTAGCTAAATCATTTGCTTTCTCATTTGTTTGGTGTATGTCCGTTTGGAGGAACATTTTCTTTTGTTTTAAAAAATCTATTTCCTCCTCTAGAGCTTTTCGTTTCAGTTGTTTTGTTTCAGTCTTTTCTTTGGATCTTTCACTTTCTAAATACTGCATGTATTTTGCTCTAGCTGAGGTGGCAGCTGTCCTCATTTCTTTAGCAATTTTTAAGTCATAAATAGCCCCAGACAGCTTAATAAATTCATGATTTACACGCTGGGAAATATATGAAGCATCTTTTAAATTTTCTATTTCCAGGGCCTTGTTAACCAAAAAACCTCATTGTCCATGTGACAGTATTAATACATTTTGATAATCTTCCAAACTTTTTCATAATGATTATTGCTAAAATAAGTTTGTAAAAAAGTATCAAGGGAATCACTCTTTGAATTGAAAGAAGTAAATTCAAATGAATTTCGCTTTACAATTTTTAACAGAAAATCTGCATAGAGTAACAAAATTTTGTCGCAATCTTTTTTCAGGATACGTTTATTTTGCGCGACAACACAATCAATACCTTTTTCATTTTTTCCTGTGCTTTTTCGGGATATCCAACCATTACTCGTGGATCAATGCAAATCGCAGGTCTTAATAGTGCGTAATTCAAAGGACATTTCTAAATGAAATGTTTTATCATTGTTATGATGTTTTTCCGACAATCCTGTCTGAGTGTGAAAACATCCTTGTCTGCTAATTCCTTGTTTTTACTTTCTCGTATACGAAGTATACAAAGAGAAAGTATTGTAATCATCAAAAAATTCGAACTCAAGATTTTGACGAATCTCCACGTTTTAGACCTCCCTGAGTCCGAAAAACACAATTTTGGAATTATGTCTGTCTGTGAACACGATAACTCGAAAACTATTAGAGCTATGGGGATGAAATTTGGTATGTGGTCTTTAAACATAATTTGTAGGTTTCTATCAAATTTTGGACAAAATTCGTCAACGGGAAGTCTGTCTATTTGTATGTCCGCGGTCATGTGAACGCTATAACTGAAAAACTTGAATAGCTAGATGAATAAAATTTGGCACACAGTTTTATCGTTATGAATGTAGGTCCGTATAAAAGTTTGGGCCAAATCCGTCAAAAAGAGGCGTTCAAATTGTATATTCAATTTCTTTTAATCCGATTCTCATGCGCATGCGTATTGGTAGCAATCTGTTATTGTTGTAAATTTTATTTACAACAATAAATAATGTTTTCAAGCATAGCATCAATTGTTAACAATTTTTTTATTGTTGTAAATCAAACCGATCTCATTATTTCAGCAAATCTTTTATTCATGCGCTTTTGCAATTGTTACGGTTGTGATAGTATAAATTGTTTTCTTGGGAATTCAATTCCAAAGCAGAATTTTTGCTTTAGTATTCATTGCATTGCCTATTTTATCGCGCTTGCTTCAAAGTAATATTTTTTTGAAACGTGGCAACAGATATTTAATTTCAGGTTCGTTTGTTTTTTTGTTTTACTTTCTCGTATACGAAGTATACAAAGAGAAAGTATCTCCACTTAGAAAGTATACGAGAAAGTTTAGGGGAGACCACTCCCGTTGGTTTATCTTTTCTTTTATTAGTTGCTCTGCAGCAAATCCTAAATACACTTAACTTTTATCATTATACAAGTCTGGGTCACTGAAGTTGAATTTGCATAAAGTCTCAGGTTTCTCAATTCTTTTGTTCTCTGGTTTCAAAATTTTGAAATGTTGAATGCAATCATTAACAAGTTTTAAAAACATCACTGGCAATAAATGGAAGTAAAGGTTTATCACTTTGATACTGTTCTAAAAATGGTAACAGCACTTTTGACAATCATTCCTATGTAATCATGGACCAATAAAGGCCATCTGTAACTCCTCCCTTATTTCGCTAAGTGTACACGATGGATATGGATTCATAGAACGCGAGCAGTGTCGTCCCCCCACCCCATTACGCGAGAGCCACGTCGATCGAGATTAGAGCCGCCGAGAAGGAGGAATTAGAAAAACGATAATCGGTGAAATTTTAAATTTTTTAATAAAGGCAGAGTAAAAAGTAAGGACTTTCAATGACTCTTTAAAAATGGGGCATAAAAATAAGGATTTGTAAGAACTTTTAAGGACTAAATGTACAAGTAAGAACTTTTAAGGACGCATATGAACCCTGTATAAGGTTCATTTCCTATTATGCAGGATTCACCCAAACACATATTGCATGGTCCAATTGTTTATAATAAGCAGAATATCACAAATTTTCTAAAATGCTGATGCATGAATACAGGGGCTTAAGCCAAATCTGAAAGTTAATTTATTCCAACCCCCATCAAATATATTAACCCTCTGAGTGCCCAATTATTTTGAAATTTTAGCTATCAGGTTAGAAAACTTAGCTTTTTGTATTTAATTTTATCTTTGAAATCTTAAGAAAACTTTATCTATGGTTTGTTTAAGAAAATATACTTATAAATACGAGTTATCTGTTTTTGAACTGAACATGAAAAATGGAAAAAGACATTCGTGCCGTCGGAGGGTTAAGGAATGCAACATGAAACTTTGATACATTATGTAAAGTGATTGTTTCCAACGTCAAGAATATCCCAGAATTCTAAATTATATTGATTTTAATGGCATTTTTCAATTCCTTGAATGTAATTTTCCACATTTCTAATAAAGGACAAAAATACACAATTACTTTCAAGATTCAGACAGGACTATTTTAAACGGAGAGCAAAAATATCCATTTAGGTTGCATGTACCAAGGTCATAGTGAAAAGGGGAATTATCATTTGCAATTTTAAAGAAAACCTTGATGAAATGCATTATTGCATCTAATTTGCTGTAACAAAAATGGGATTATGGGTTATCAGTATGACAAATTTTATCCACCGGCAGATTCTGGACAAAGCTTTTGCCATAACAACATGAGAAAAACATTTATTGTGGATGTCTTTTGGTTAATTTCATATTAATTAAACTAAACAGGAAAGTCAAGTGTGAACTGTCTACATTAGTGAAAGATTTTATAACAAACACAGCAACCATGTCACTAGCCAAAGCATAAAGTGGTGATGAAAAATTCTATAGGTCAAAAAGTTGAACTAATAAAGAGTATTTAAATTCAGCATATAGTCAGCCCATACACATACCTATATTACCACCAAAAAATATTCCATTATCTGAGGCTGAGAAAATAGCTTTGAAGCCAACTATCTGAATACTAGTTCCTTGAATACTGAGAAAAATATTCAAAATATGAGGACAATAAAATATGCAAGATAATTTGGAAGTAAATTATAAACACAAAAAAGAAATAACAAGAATACAGAGGGAAAGTTTCTAGCATACATTTTTTTTTTTATTTAAAATGAAACCATCAATTTAATGTCAAATTATTTGCAATTTTGTTTAAAGGTAATGTGCTGTATTTTCTCAAAAAACTAAAAGTTCTATAATATTAAACAGTTGTAACAATAATTCGATTCCATTCTAAAAATAAAAATAGAGTTATAACTGTGTGACATCATGAAACTCTTGGTTTTTTAAGTAAATATAGAACATAACTGAAAAAAAAATTATAGACAGAGTTGCTTGACAATTAGCTGGCAAAATATGAATAGAAAATTGCAGACACACAAGAAAAAAGATTTCCTTAATCTTTGCTGCAACAGGTTAAATAATTCTATCACTAATCTGCTTTTATTCAATAAGAAAATTCCATTTTTACTCTGTATTCAATTTTTGATTTCTGTATTCTTTTTCAATAAATATTTTATCCTTATGTATCATTTGAAACTTTGTCTAAATAAGATGCATCATTCTGTAAAATAACAATGAAGTTTCAAGCAATTTTCTTGAATATTATAAATAAAATGGAAATTTAACTTTTAAAAGAAAATAACAATAATGATAAAAAATAAAACTTGTAAAATTAAAAGGAAATGAAACACACAGAAAATTTTTAAGAGAAAAATTGATGCATGTCCTTTTCTTTCATTGGGATATTTGATCTCACAGTAGAACAGGGTGTGTAGTGAGAAATTGCTGCAAAAATTAAGCACTTATAAGGACTTTTTAAGCACCTTAGCCAAAAAAAAATTAAGCACCTTTATACATGCATGCATACGTAGAACCACATATTCTCTAAGCATAGGATGTTTTCTGTTTTATAATACTGCATAGCTTTTATTGAAAAATTTTTAAAAATGTATATTTTTTAATTTTAAACATGCAATTTTTTTTATTTTAATATTTATTTCTGTATTTGCAAAAGGTCTTCTATTGTAAAATAAAGGACTGATTTGACAAAAAAATAAAAATGATAATGCAAACTGTCACTACCAAAAATTTAAAAAAAACTTTTATAAGATTAACAATAAAAATCTGACCTTTTTAAACTTTTCTTAAAATTAACAAATTACCAGTTAATTTGGATTACCAATTAATTTGCCCCTTCGGGATAACCATTCCAGTACTTCAATATACAGTGGTGGAAAAAAAGTCGTTAATAATCCAGTCAAGTCAACGAAGGGTTTGAAAAAAATATTAAATCAAATAGTTTTGAAAATTGGTAAACATGTTTGTGAAGGGCTCCTGATTGAACATACTAAAAGTCCCCGGTCCTAGGAGCTCATGCCACCATCTTGGATTTCATCCCCCCTTTTTCAGTTTTTTTCTTGAATATCTCAAAAACTATTCAGTTTTCAAATTACAATTGATTTAACAAATTAAAGAGAGTAAAATTACTTACAAATACATGACTTTATGTTTCTTCTGTCTTTAATAGTTTCCGTGGTAACGAGTCTCAAAGTTTGCTGCCAACTTGAATTTTAACCCCCCCCCCCTTTTCAGTTTTTCTTGACTAACTCAAAACTATTAAAACTAGAAAAAAATAAAAGCACATATTTGTAGGGAATTTTATGATCATTAATTTGTTGCATTACAAGCTGAATTGAAAACTGAATAGTTTTTGAGATATTCAAAAAAAAAAAGACTAAAAAAGGGGGATGAAATCCAAGATGCCGGCAAACTTTGAGACCCATTATCTCAGAAATTATTAAAGCTAGAAGAATAATAAGTGCGTTTATTCGTAGGGAATTTCACGCACTTTAATTTGTTAAATCAATTGTAATTTGAAAACTGAATAGATTTCGAGAAATCGAAGAAAAACTAAAAAAAGGGGGATGAAATCAGAGATGGCGGCGCTGCCATTCCCCCCAGGACTGGGGACTTTTAAGTATGTTCATCAGAAGCCTCTCATGAAAATGTGCACCAATTTTCAAAACTATATGATTTAAGGTTTTTCCACCCTCATTTTGGGCCTTTGTTGACTGGACTATAAGCGTTATCTTAACATGTGTGGACACCCCTGGATCTATCTAACCCTGGATTCCTTCTCCGAATTCTTCCCTTTCATCGGTTTTCGTTCTTGATACATATGGTAAACAAAGCTTTATGACTATGCTTTCGATTTATCGTATTCAACGTCAGAGGAAACAAAAAAGAATGTTTTCTTTGCACTTCTTCAGAAAATTAAGCACTTTTTAAGGACCTTTTTACAAAATTAAGCACTTTTAAGGTGCTTAAAAATGGTTTTCAAATGTAAGCACTTTTTAAGCACTTTTCATGACGCTACGCACCCTGTAGAAGCAAAATAAATAAATAAAACAACCATCATAACGAATTTCCTTCATACATATTTACTACATATTTTTTGACTTTTTACAAAGCCCTTTTTGGAAATGTTTTTAAAAATCTGGCAGGCCATGATGGAGGCAATTTGAAATAAAGCAATTTTTTTGAGCATGTATCTTGAAAAACAATACAATCACACTGAAGGGGAGAACCTTATTTACCAATTATTTCAAGGAGCAACAAGCTTTTTATTGTCACTAGGTTTTCAATCAGTTTCATTTGGATCGCAGAGCGAAGAAAAAGAAGATGGAGGATTTAGTCTAGTAGGGTGCCACTTTTTCTTGTCTTGACTGAATCAGATTGGCAACAGTTTAGTCCATCTTTTGACGACGATTCTCATTTGTTTTTTGAAGTGGATTGAAAAGAACTTTGGAATGAATAGGGGATGATAGCCTTTGCAGCTGAAAATCCCATTAATCAATCAACTATTGTCATTAAAGAGCTTCACGTCAGAACTAATTATACACGACAAAACTCGATAACATCAAACCTAAAGGGTCAAATTAAACATATAATGGTAAAAGATAAATATATTACTCTAGATTCATATCATGAAGTTATTATATCTGAGAACTTCTTTAGTATGAGCTATGACTGAGAAGAAATTAAAATACATAAGGAAGTAAGAAATAAGAGATTACAGATGAAAAAGAATATTTTAAGGAGAAAAAAAAACCCCTGAATATCCAATCATTGAGAATTTCAATTCAAAGTTAATATTTAACAATACAATTAAAAAAGGAACCGTGTTCTATAGTCTATTACAGAATAAATGACATTCGGAAATAAATTACCTGGAGCATTTCATGATGTATAGCAAAGTGGTCATAAGTACTAAAGTAATAATTGTCTTCATCATTATTGGAAGACTTATTGTCTTGGTAAGATGACCGGTTATTCATCCCAGAACATTGTTGATTATTGCAAAGGAGCACAGTTTTGGCAGCTTCTCTAGAGTATCAATATAAGAATACAACTATAAAAAACATCCACTTAAAAAAAGCTGCTTTTAAATATGTTTAATAATTACAAACTCGTAAAAATAAACAGAAATCTGACTACCATACTAATTTTGAGTCAAAGAATTGCAGTTAAAAGACTTAGGCAAGCAATTCAATGATATAAATCACTATTTTATAAAATGCTAAAATTCTATTTAAATAGGGTATGGTATACATAACATTCTAAAATTTTGAACATAGACAAAAATGGATTCAGAGGTGATTGCGGCTCCATTTCAAAAATCTTGATAACAAGCGTGGTGTAAAAATCCAACATAATTTGAAATAATTCAGAATTTTCATATGATAAACATGAATATTTTAAAACAAATTTCATTATCAGGGCAAAAAGAACAATTTTGAAAAATTTAATTAAAGTCTATTTATGTTTCATCAATGATATCATTCTGAATAATTTTGTGATACATTATATAAATGCATAATTTCAAACAATTTCATTTCCTTCTTTCCATCATCCATATAATTTAATACATTTTCAACAGTGGGTCCATGAAAAGAAGTTAAAACAGATTTAATTAGTTTTGCTAACACTTTCGGGTATATAATTTTTCCATCTTCTTTTAACTTACATATTTCAGACCAAAATAAACAATAATACTTTCTGTGTTAGACAAATGACTATCTATTTGAAAGTTTGACTTCTTGGATTTCGAACAACGAGATTTTTATGAATTTGAATAAACAAAAAGTTTTACTCCTTTCCTTGAACTTGATATAATATAAAAGTTTTAAATTTTACAATATATTAATAATATATTTGTTCTAAAACAAAAGTTTAGAATCATTGAAAATCCAAAAATTCTAGACTTGAGAAAGTCATAAATCCAGAAATCTGGATAAATCCAGTATGCAATCCTCCTTGATGAGTGTCTATCTGCATTTTATTGGAATATCCATGATTTCTTCTGCTGATCATATCTTTTAATTATAAAACTGAATATTTTTTATAGTTATGCTCCATGATTATAAGACAAAATAGCATATTGAATCAAAATAAAGTTTCTAAAAACCAATAAATAACAATAAATTAGTTACAATCACAGTATGAAATTCAAGGGGGCAGAAATAAATCATAATTAGTATTCTTGCACCTTTTTTCAATGAAACACTAACAATTTTACCAGCACATTTTGTGCACTGTAAAAATATTTGTTCGAAAGTTATTTTATACCTTCAAAATCTGACCGTATTAAAAGTTAAAATTTATAAAAGGAAATTATTGTGTTTGTGCATGTCTGCAGTATCCAGACAAATCTATCGCACTTACAGCCATGGAATTTGGTACACAGGCAAATTATTTTTTAATATTTTGAGTTATGTAATTTTTCATATGCATTTGCACATAGTGTTATTTCTGATGATCAAAGGAAAAAAACAAAAAAATGATACAACATTGGTTGATGCATAATTATAGTTCAAATTAAATCTGCTTTGAAGGTCTTATGTAATTTACTGAATTTCCAGAAATTTCTAAAAAATATTAAGCTTTCCAAAAGAATTTTAAGTATTAAAACTAAAATTCAGGCATCTGACATTCTAATTCTTTCATTTTTCAAAAATTTTGAAGTATAACTGTAACATTTCTCCCAAATTTAATACAAATATGGTCAAAATACCCTTTTTCATTTATTTTTAACTAATTGTTTTCCTCATGAGATTAAAGATTTTCTTCACATAATCGCTACAGAGGAAAAGATATTCCCTCTTTGTTTAGCATGTCACATGCCTTTCCTATCTTGACTTGGCAAAGATAAAAATGAGAATTAATTGTTCATGAACCATGAAATTTATTTTTACACAATTTCAATTCCAGCAGCATCGTCTGCAAGAAATTTTCTAATTTCATCATCTTTCTTTGAACACGTCTTCATTTTCAGCTATTTGTTTCGATTATTGTGAAGAAAAATAAATATGCTAAATTAACAATTTTTTTTTCTTATTTTCATAACTTTATTTTAATTTATGTTATTGCGAATTTGATTTCGCTGACATTCATCATGTCATATGCAACACCATACAAATACTGATAGTATTCAGCATTTGTAAATTAAATTTCAAATAAATAAATGAAAATAAAAAAACCAATGATAACAGATGATTACTGAGACTAAATGAATTTTTTGTATAACTAAAAACTATATTCATCAAACATTTTAATTTGCATAGAACAAATTACCTTTCATCCGTATGCATATTCTTAATTTTAATTTAAGATAAAAAGTTAAATTTCCAGTCAAGTTCTAATTTTCAAAAATAAAACAATTATTTACCGTTACCAGCACATCAATTACTTTTTAAATAAAAGTTGAAGCTTCTCTTTTAACCAAGAAATGAAACATCTATTATTAAACTCAACATATAAAAAGGCTCCTTAATATGTTTCAAAGAGGCAGAACCAATCTAAAATGGGTTCAACTAACTAACATTAATCAGAATTTTAATACTTACTTCATTTTGTCAATACGGTCTTGCGCATTTTTTAATTTCATTGATTTATTATGAAGCTTTCGCAATATTGCTTCAAAGCGAGATTGAGGTATTGTAATCATTTCTTCTACATCTTTTCTTTCTGCAAGTTTTTCTTTTACATATCCTTCAATATCTGTAAAGAAGAAGGGAGGGAGAAAAAAAACATTTCAGTACTTATATTTTTATTTTCTAAATCCAAATTAGAATATAAGGAATTAAAAAGCAAAGGTTTCCTACTACAATGCTAAGACAGAATTTCAAAAATTAAAAATACACATGTACCAAATTTTCAGCCATGCAGTTTTCATTAAATTTCATCAATACTTTCAAGTAAGTAGGGCACAGATAATCATAAAACTATAAAATAATTGAAAAACAGCCAATTTAATGCTAGTAAATTTGTGAAGACAACACTGAAAGCTACTTTGACAATTACAAAAGTATAGAAAAATTTTTTTAGAATTATTGATTTGGCGAGGAAAAGTTATCTTGCATATTACAGTAACACAAAAAATCTCATTTCCTGTTTTAAATAAAATATGTGACATTCTAATTTACAAACTTTTGCCCTTTTCCTGGTAAAATTATAATTTAAAAACTTAAGTACTAGTCAAATTTCTTGACATTAAAATTGAACTCAAATCAAACTAGCTTTCTACCCTTAGAAAGCACAGAAGAACAAAATATATGATAATCTCAGCAGAAAAGGTCAAGTCAACATAGTGGAACATTAAAACCCTGTCTGAGCTCTTTTATTTTTGGACGGGTTTCCAGATGTATCGCATTTAGTGCAGCCATGATGAAACACAATACCATTTCTGCTAAAAATACTAATAATATATTTTAAGTTGCATTAAGGCTTCCTTGTTGGATATACCTTTTAGCCAGGCTGAAACACCAAATTTCCTGTTTTTATCAGGACTAGGAAATTATTACAGTAGAAGGTGGCACAGCATATATTTATTATGGTACACATTAACAAAATACTAACATAGAGGTTTCGACTTAATTATTTAGAGTTCTAAACATATTAAAAAAGGGAATGCATAATAAACACAGTAGTTGCCAGTTCATCACACTTCCAACACACAGCATGGCCTCTGTGGCATTAAGCCCAAGTTTCGATATTGCATGTTCTTTTTAGAGTCCAAATAACCAGATCCTTTTGCATTTTTCAATATTTATTTGATGAATAACAACAGGACACATAGACATTTACAAAAACATATTTCACACAGCTTAACATTTAGAATATTGACTTTTTAATCGGCAGATTACCGATTCCAATCTTAGGACCTCATTTGTCCATGGTTTTTTACAGACTGATTGAATTCCCCATCGGATAGGGAAGGTGCATGCTCATAATTTCCCTTTGGCTCAAGTTGCCACAGCTTCTTCTGACGTCAATCCCTACTTGGCTAAGAATCATGATGATTTCCTTCTATTCGATCACGATCTATTTCAACTATTGATATTGAACGTAATTCCCTGCTTATCAATTGCAGTTTGAGGTTCTAAAAAGGATATAGAACCAAAAACACTGACAATCTTTTTGATTCAACCTTCTTCACATGGTTTAGTAAAACTGATTTGTAATCAAGTTTAATTCTTCTATAATGTCACGCTAAATTATGAGCCAATTTGGATATAAATATTCCACTATGTTGGCCAGAAAGAGGTGCACTTTTGACATCAAAACTTTTCAGACTGAAAACCTTTGAATATGGAAACTTCAAACTATATAACCAAAACCACTTCATATCCATAAATATCACAAAACATTTTAATAAGCCTGCATGAGATTCTTTCTTTTTTACTTTCTCATATATGAAGCATACAAACCGAGAGTATTGCCATCATTCATTTGTATTCATCGATTCTAAAATGTATACTCAGTTCTCTTCATAAACCCAAAATGTGTCATGCAAGAAAATCAAGGGGGGGAACAATTCCTATTTTCGTGGAAAAATTTCAAAATGTTTCTAATATTTTTCCTTTTTTTCAAGACACATTCTCACTGAACAAAACATTCCTCATTTTTTGGGGGGGAGGGGGAGATCAAACAACTGTTTAATGAAATTATAAGTTTCCATCGGTATTTGAAGCTGGAGGTAACTAGAAAAACACGAGATATTGTATAGCTAGACATTGGTAAAATACAAAGAAACTTATACTTTGACAGATAATATAGCAAGTGGTTTAAAAAAATAATATGACATATGCTAACCTTAAAGGATAATAGTGCATGTCTAGATAAAGATTTTCTATTTGAGGGCATAGGTTGACACTTCAATACTGAAGCTCAAACAAAGGGGAGGGATAAAATTTTTAATTTTTTGGAGAAAATATTTTAAAATAATTGATAGAATTTATACCAATACTAACAAGTCTATTTGCAATATTTCATGATTAGAATTTTATATTAATTATTCTAATATTTTCAATGTCAAAAATGCTGAATAATAAAAAAAATAATAATAAAACAGAAATGATGCAATAGGCAAATTATGTATCATATTTAATTTTTGATAATCCAGCACACAAGTATATGCAACAGCAATAAAGAAGGTTACCAAAGAGTAGCAGAGGATCAGAAGCATCATGTGGTATCATGTATTTATCGTTTGACCAAGGACATGAAGTTTTTGTTATATCCAATACTTCTGAAGAAGATAATTTCTGAAAAGGAAAAGAGTAATTCCATAGAAAGAAATTTCCAGTGATATGCATGAATGCATAAAAATAGCCACAACACACTTTATTAACTGAGTTTTAACAATGTTTGGAAATTGAAGTTATGAATTTGTGTTGTTTTCCAAATCACATAGTAATACTATGCAATTCCCTAAACCCATTTTAAATAAAATAACTACCTAAAAAAATGAGTGTATTAGTAATGAGTGCAAAACTTATAAACATCACCTTAATTCTACCATTAAAGCAAAAGTTTAAAAAAAAAGTCATTAAGAAATAAGAAATCGAGGTATCGAGACAAATTCTGCACTTAGCTACAAATGTTAGTATATACAATGAATAAGTCTTCCATCACTTAAGACATGAAATTTTATTCATTTGGGGAGGAGGGATGATTATGTAATATAAATTTTTATAGACAACCAAGATTTTCAGACAATTTTTCAACACTATAATTTCTGCCACTGGTTTGATTAGTCTTTCAGTAATTTGAACCTAGCTTGTCATATTTTTATCATGGCCATCTTCTAATGATTATTATTGAACTTTGTCCTCTTTCCAATGGATTTTGGTATTTTAAAAATAAATTATAGAGGAACCTCTATATAATGAAAATCTCTATATATCGAACTTTAAGGAATCGTGGATTTTCATTAGAAAAACAATTTTTATATAATGAATAAAATTTCGGTATATCGAACAAAAATTTTCAAATAAAAAATTATGCATATCTATAGTAGTCAAAAAACAACTATGGATTTCATTCATGAGAGGGAGTATAAATTAAATAAGGGGAAAAAAATGTTTCCCCAATTTTTCCTCCAAGAAAAATTAATGGAAAACCAAAATTCTGATCTTTGAATCACAATTATTTAATCCAGAAAAGAATATATGCTTAGCTGAAAATATTTACTTCTAGCTACTACAAATCACCAGTCACGAATAACATGGCTTAATTGTCAGATAGGAATATGGTTTTAAAGTTTTTTTCAGCTCTACAGACCTGGCATCTATGTGCCAAAATATGAAACATTCAAAAACATAAATAATAGAGAGTGGTCCATTGTATCCCTAGGTCCACTGTACCCCGGTCTCCCCTATATTCATTTTGAATGATAAATTTTTATTTATTTATTGCTTTTGCATGATTTTTTTTTACATATTACATTTTATTCATAAAACAATAAAATTCTGATTAAAATATCTCACTATTTTCTGAATTTAAATTGTTTGTATTTATTATAAATTAAATTCAGTCATTAAATTTGGTTTCAATCATTTTCTATTAAAATAATTCAGAAAGTGATTTTGCACATTTTTAATGATCAAATTATTTTTTTAAAATTTATTGACAGGCATATTAGAAATCAAGAGATTACATAATATTACATCACATTTTATTTTCAAATAGAAATAAAACAAAATAATTCAAACACATCAAAAATTTAAAAGTTTTAGAACAATCCCATATGGGACGGAAAAAGATGTCACTGTTACAAAACATTATTAGCATTATAATTTAATCAGAAAGATGAAATTGTTATTAATATTATTATATCTTATTTGCAATAACATCTTTCAATAAAATTGGAAAATACTGAAGTTCATTTACTTACATGAGTTCTAACGTAGTTGATAAATTTTATGTATGAAATACAGCTGATATCCATCTTTTTAAAGTAACTAACAACATCAAACATGTGTTGAGTCTGGCAGTGTTCAAACATTAATTCTGTACAGTTAAAAACTTCTGGGCAAAAAAGGCAAAGAGTTTGATAGGAAAGAGACACTTCCTCGTCCATACCTTCCCATTCTTCCTCACTGCCAGAATAGCTGTCAACTTCTTCTACTCCATCCATAATGTCTGGAAAAAATGATAAAAGTATGGAAATAAGAACAAATTAATTATTATTAGGAAAACTATTTTCAATATTCATTATGATTATTTACCACAACTAAATAAAAAACACAACTAGTTAAAAAAATAATTCACAGTAATAAAATGAAAAAAAAAATATTACTTTGGTTCATTCTAAAAGTGTATTTATTCATATTTAACCCTTTGTGGCGCAAGGCATTAAATATTTTGAAATGTGATGATAAAACATCATGAATTGATTTAGTTTATTGTCTAGACATGGAATCTACAATTTTTTTTTTAAAAAAACTTACTTCATTCTGAGGGGGGTCACCCCCCTCATGAGAACCCCCTTAGATACACCCACCTTGATCTACTCAAAAAAATATTGTTGAATCTGACAGAAAATCATAAATTAAAACTTCAAGAATATTGGAGAAAAATTTTCGACTTAATTTGCTAAAATTGTAAACGTCCAGAACTGAAAAAATTTCTTATCTCTGAGTTAAGGAATTTTCCCTAACTTTATCTCTAATAATTCCTGTTCCGAAACAAAATTCCATAAGACTGCTATATACATTCTAAAAGGAGTATTATTAGCCCCACCCTAAACCTATTATTTTCCATTTATAGTTGAATTTAACGGTTTAGAAGCGAGTAAAATTAGGTGTGTCATCAGCTGGCACACTGCGCCGCAAAGGGTTAACAGTGTACATGTTTTTATTTTCCCACAACTACAATACATATTATAAAATTTATCTTAAAATGTATACAAGATTTTCATACTTTAACTCATTATTTTTCAATAATAAATTGCTAAAATTTAGAGTACATAAGAAACATTTATTAGTCACTGGCATGTACAAAGAGGTACGAAAAATGAATAAGAGCAGTTTTTGGTATAAAAGATGTTTTTAATGGAATGGGTGGGGGAGGAAGTGAGCATTTAAAGAATTCCAGCTTTTTGTTATCTGGCCTGTTCTTCTGCCACATTAGGCCAAATAGGTAAGAGTCTACTGCATTTTAAGCTTAAATATTCATTACACAGTTATTCATGGCGTTTCAGTAAAGTGTGTAAAAACTTCTGAAATACACAGACTGTTCAAATCAGAATAATTTAACCAAGTAGTTCAAAGCCTGATCTACACCAAAATTAGTACAGCACATGAAATAAATATTATATCTGACACTGTTGAGGATTATTTAATAGAGATAATAAGCTCATGGGCCTGATAATCTAGAACAGTAGTTCTCAAACTTTTTTTCCTCCTGTGTACCTTGATTAGTCTTTTTATTTTCGAGTGCCCCCCCCCCATTGCAATATATCAACCCCCAAACTATCCGCCTACTTAAAGGAAGTTTATATTAATAATGTAAAGGGCTTATATTAGGTTAAGAGTCAAACAACTTGAATTATGGTATTTGTAGGATTTATCTTTTATTTTACATTTTATTCCATTTTCTATGATACTATTAGTTCAATACCTAACAAAATAAATAAAAACAGCATTGAAATAATTTTCCATTAATTTATAATGAAAATTAATAATTACTCATCACGATCATCAACTACTCAAATGGACGACAATTTCACTGAGATCTTTGCTCTTGTTTCATGGAGCTGTGTCCAACTTACTGCGATATTTGTTATGAATATATGCATAAGACGAGTCTTTCTCCAAGTTATGTGTTTCTGAAATGTATTAAACATTTCATGGCTTTAACCCTCCGCGTACGGCTCCCGCGATTTCCACGGGATATAAAATTTGTCTCCTAATATGGATCACGTGAAAATAGCGTGCACGAGTTTATTTCCAAAATTTTCAATACGGGTCCCGTTTTTTCTCCATGCAGGCAAAAAATATTGCAATAGTCATTATTTCATGTTTCATTTTGCCTCTCGATAGCGCTACAAGTCTACTCCATTGTTCATTTGCTCTTAATGCCCTGTAATTCAGTTAAATCCCATTAAAAATGTCCCGTATTTCAGAACCAGAACTCAGGAGCCTAGAACAGAAACTTTGATAGTTCTGAAACTAGAACTTTCAGAGCTATCAAAATCAAGTCACATGCAGAGGGTTAACAGTGAGTTTTTTTTACACTCTTCTTTTACTGCTACTCAGTAGGATTTCTGACTTGCATAACTTTCACTTTTGATATGAATTTGAGAAAGTAAAATTCAAATTTTTTTCTCCAATTTAATCTTTATGCTTTCCGCCGTTACTTTTGCGTATCCCCCAGCAGGTCGGTGGCATTTCCCACCTCTCATCTAGATGAACAGAGTTACCGAAGATTTCTGAAGGAAATTTTGCCAGAACTTTTAAAATGAATAACAGACTTGCTATTAGGGATGTAATGAACAGTGATTTGGTCGAATATTCGGTTAAATTTCAGGTCTAATAACCACTTTTTAAAAGCATTTCATTTGTGATTAGAAATAAAATATTTCTCAAATTTTAAATAAAAAAATTAAAGATTAATAAAACTGATTATTTATTATTTGTACATCTTAAAAAATGTTACCATCTTGATGTATTTTTGTAATATTATAAACTATTTTAATTCCAATAATATGAATTAGAAACACTCCACATTTTTGAATTGCTTCCCAGAAATAAATGTCATAATTACAGAATATGACAAGCACAGAAGAAAATTAAGTGAATAAATTAAAATTATTAGAATTACATTGTATTTTGATAAAGAACTTCTGACAGCTGGGATGGAGTATCCACTTAATTGGTGCAAAAAATGCAAAAAAAAAAAAAAAAAAAAAAAAAAAAAAAACCCAAAATCAAAAAATTAAAAAAAAAAAAAAAAAAAAAAAAGGGGGAAATGCCCAACATTCGCAAATTAAGCAAGAAAATATCTCTCAACTCCTGTAAGCACAATATATTGTGAACATTTGAATACGTGATTGGAAAAAGGGAAAGATTTCACTAGAATGTTATCTTTTTTCCAGTCACCCAATCATTTATTTTCTGAATCTGGTAATATGCAAGAAACGAAATGGATCATACTATTTCCTGAAAATACTGATAATTTATTGTTCTTGCATCATAATTTCAGGCTTTACAATGATAAATGATATATTGAGATTATTATATATATCAAATTTACTTAAAATTGAATAGATAAAATTGATTTTTTCATACTGAAATGTAATTCTGCACAACATTCTTTGTTAAATATATATAAAAGCACATTTTTTTAAAACAAATTATTATCCTGAAATTATTTGGCAGACAGAATATTCAACAAAAGGGCCAAATACTGAATAGCTGCTGAATATTTGTTATACCCCTACTTACTATCACGGCGACATTTGGACACTGGTTGATCAAACACGGTCAGTAACAGCAATGAGGAACTTGCACTCGTGAGGAAAATGCTAATTTCTGTGTTTTATCAACAGATTGATCATCAAAACATTCAAAAATAATAATTAAAGCCCATAAAATGGACTTAACTACAATTTAAGTTTTTAAATTACTGGAAAGTGCAGCAAAAGCACGACCTCAAAACGCTACGCGATTGGTTTGACATCATTACGCACTACGCTGTAATGTTTAGGTTTGTCTAGCGCGTGAAAATTTCATATTGCTTGCTCTTTTAATTTTTAAACAATCAATTTTCATTTTTTTTTCTTGCTATTTTGTTAAAAAGGCACTGTGGGGTTGAATGGGACACTTATGGTGGTAATGAATGGGACACACGTTTTTTCAATGTTATACAAGCATTAAGTATTTTTCTCATTTAGTAACCAATAATAATTAATTTTTTTACCTTAAGAAAAGAAAATATGCTATTTCTGTGAAAGTTCGAGTGACTTGCTAGTCAAAGTTTAGACAAATTTGGCTATTATTTATTATCGGACTACATTTCAGTTATCTTTATTACAATATAAAGCAATGTCATAATGGCATGTTTATTACATTATAAAACAATGTCATAATAGCCTGTGTACTCAAATTATTTGAATTGGATTTTAGTACTGTTTAATTATTTAAAACACAATAAAATTGATGTATGGTTGTCTATACAGTCGACACTCGTAATAACGACCCTCTGTGTCCTACAGCAAAAGGTCTTTATAATGAGTGGTCGCTATAGTGGATATAATTAAAAATGCACATATGCACGCTCAGCAGTTCCATGTAAATAGGCAATTTTTAAAGAGATTCAACTTATTTTATATCATTGGTATTAAAAATAAAATTTTATCAATTACAAATATATCTCTAAAACAGATAAAGTAGAAAATAAAGGGTGTTATATACTTACAAAACATTTATTTTCTAAAGAAAAAAACCAGAAATGGTTGTTTGTCTTTTCTGCATATGCGCTTTTTGCAAAACATAATTTTCCATTTCAGTTAAAGATGATAAATAATGTTCTGCCTTTCAAAAAAACATTTTAAAGTCTCAATATCACTTGAAACATTTTTTTATTCTAAGGTATTCTAATTTCCGTGCTGTGGTGAGTGGCAATTCTCCCTCCCCCAGTCAAAGTTGAACTGTTACACTGAAGACTCTGCATCTACAAAGCTTGGCAATACAATAATCAAGGTCATTTACGTTTAGAAACATGTTTTTTTTTTTTTTTTGGAAAAATACCGGGAAGAGTGTTCGCTGAATTCAGACGTTGTACTGGGATTAGAGGATTAGAGGACACTGTACAGTCATTATACCAAAAGTAAAATAACATAGTGCATAGGGAAACACAGTTGGGGATTTTATCTATTTATTAATGATTTTTTTTATTTTATAATGGAGTGGTCTTTATAATGTGTGGTCATTATAACAAGCGTTGACTGTATTAGCAATAATTAGCCAGCATATAATTAAAGCAGCAGGCTAGATGATATTCAAATTAATTATATTTAAACACCTGAGAGATTACAAGTAAAATTTGCTCGCAAAATAGCTGATAACAGCTATAAATGGACTGTTACTGATGATATTGATGAACGTCAGGTGGAAAATGTCCTCCCTGAACCTAAAATATTTTTAAAAATGACAGAGTTATTAGTTTTACCTTTGATATTCCATGCAATATGCTTTGTGTTGAATGATATTTTAGTATAATTTTATAGCTACAGTTAGCCGGTCATTGATTATTTTATGGGGGAGAAAGCCCCCCCCCCCCCGAACCCAAAATATATTATTTCAGAAAAAATCCTAGAGTTATTAGTTTTACCTTTGATGCTAAGTGCAATATGTTTTGTGAAGAATAGTTTTTGCCTATATTTTTTCAATAAACTTGTTAGCAAAAATATTTTTTTATTTTATCTGTTCAATCACAATTGTTCAGTGTTTGAATCTTTATTCATTATATGATTTTTTAAAAAGGGAGTTTCTATTTATTTTCATTACTCTGAATATAGTACAGCTATAAATGGTGCGTTATAGATGATATTGATGAATGTCATGCAAGGTTTCTATTTTACTTATTCTATCATCAGTTATTCAATTAGTATCAATATTCATTCTATCATTAAAAGGAAGTAAGTTTCTAGTTATTTGCATTACTTTAATATAGTGTCCCATTCAACCCCTTTTTCAAACTTCTTATTATTACTCATTATGGGTGATATTTATTCTAATTTTAATTTTTGTATAGTATACATGAATATATGAAAAAAATATCCTGCAAATTTGAACAAAATCTGATGTAAAGAAAAAAATACAAAAATCATTGGAAAAAAGTGTCAAAGTCATTACCACTCTCCCTTACATAGTATAAAGGTAGTAAATAAAGTTAGAAAATATTACACTTCATTATACAAATCAGGTCACTTTTTTGGTCACTAAAAATCCACTACTTTTTAAAAAATGGTAACTACTTCAATTTTTGGGCCAAATTGTTGGAGATCCCTGATAAAGCAAATTTATAGCGTTATGAACATAGGTTCCTAATTATCTTCTCGAGCACTATTATGATTGAAGTAAAATGTAAAATTAAATCTTATCCTTAAAATTTAATATTTCGCTATTTAACAGAAACAAATGCTAAATTACTGAAAAATGGTCTTTGCAACACCGATGAGTACTTTTGGTAGATAAAGCAGGATATTTTTTACTATCCCATTTTATATGCATCTCTCACACTTCTATTGTTAATTATGCAAAAAAAAAGCTTGTCTGGAGCTGTAATAATTGTATTTGTACAGCAGTGTACTAATCAATACTTAAAAGACAGTTTTCCAGTAGAAAACATTTCAAAATCTTATTTAGTTTTAAACAAATCCTTTTTAGATCAACGAGAAACATATGCCGCTTGCTATTTTAACGGTGCTGTCAACGTAGTAAACAAACTGTCATTGTGTGGTGTGACATCACAAGTAGCGGCGTAGGAAAACTAGCGTTTTTGAGATAAAGTAAATAGTGTACACTTGAAATCGCTTTATTTAACCTTTTCGGGCTATAAAAGTAAAAAAGAAAGTTACTTTCCATCATATTTTTTCATTTTCTATATTATAAAAGTATAAACTAAAAATGTGCAAGTTCCTCATTGAGAGTCATAAGTAACGGGGGAACAATTTGAAGACAACTAAAAGCACTGGCATGTACGAGGGTTAGACAACAAAATTTAAATTTTTTGTTATAAAATGTTAAGCTTAGGATGCTCTGAGCAAATTTGGACACACAATGAAAAGTTAACAAATGAAATAAAAATTTAATTTTTTTCCACAAAAAGTGAGGCAAAAGGGGCCCAGCTTTGCCACTAGGCATAGTGATCTCGGTACACCTGCCTGGATAATGCAGAAGGTATGATAGCTTGCATTTGTGTAGATGCCACATGCATCCCGTTTTAGACTAAGAAACCCAGAATGTCCGTGATTCCATGAAGGAATGATGCCACACATGTGCTTCAGATTGTGGGCACAATTTTAGACACCCTTTTTGATTTCTTCGCAGGTCCAAAATGTATCTATTGTCATTACAAAATATATTTTCTTCACTTATGTCTGTTTATTGCTAACATTATATACACACGAGCATATGGTGACAATATTTCAGAACAGCATTATTATAAAATTCTGTTTCCCTTTGGAGTAATATATTCCTTTTAGAAGTCTATACATGCTTTATTGAAAGATATGTTCCCGAATTTTATTTGAACTTCCAATAACATTTGGAAATAAATTAATAATTTCTTTTAAGGATATAACGAATATTCAGCAAGTATTCGGATTCAGCCCTTTTGCTGAATATATTCAAAGTAATAATTTTTTTAATGTGCTTTTAAATATATTTAACTTTCTGAGCAGCCAATTATTTTGAACTTTTAGCTTCAGGTTAGAAAACTTAGCTTTTAAAGTAAATGAATCTTTTTTTTTGTATTTAGTTACATATATATACATATATATATTACGAGCTTCATAAAATAAATGCCGACTATATACTGTGTTTCCAGGAGCTGAAAGATATTTTCTTGCTAAATTTTTCTGGGTTTCCCCCCACCATCACCAATTAAGTGGACATTCTATCCTAGCTATTAGAAATTTTTATATTTTTATAAAAATGGGAATTTACTTTCAATAACCTTAATTTATCTACTGAATTTTCCTGTTATGTTTGTCATTGCCATGCTCTACAATGATGACTTTTTTTTACTACTGTTTAACAAGTCCAAAATGAAGAGGGTTTCTCACATTTTACTATTGGAATTAAGATATTTAAAATATTGCAAAAAATGCATCAAGGTGTTAATATTTTTTAAATATGTAATAAATAATCATTTTTTTATTTAGAATTTGAGAAGTATTTTATTTAAAATCAAAAGTAAAATGTTTTTAAAAAGTAGGTATTTGGCAGTCGAATATTCGGTATCTGGCCAAATCACTAATCATTAAATCCCTAATTTCTTTAGGCTTCTATGATATTAATCAATAACAAAACAAGCAAAACTGACGTATAATATTAAAGTACATTTATATTAACTTATAGTAAAAACTATGAAATAAATATATTCCTAAAAAAAAGCACCTGGGAAACTGACAGCCCCTAAGCCATTGTTGAAATGATCAAGCCATTGTAAATGATCCAAGTAAGAATAAGGACAGACAACAAAACAGTAACAGATGTGCAATATATATGATGTCCCATTGTGTCACAAGATTTCACAAAATAACTTGAATTTAACAATCTATATAAATAAAATACACCACTTGAAAGATTTAGAGAAAATCATTACTTTTTCATTTTATTTTATCCAAGTAATACAAATATATTAAACAATATTGTATGGGATTGAATAATAATCATAATATTTATAATAGTTGTGCTACTTGTGTGAAAATGTATCCCAAAATTAATATTTTAAAATTAACTTTTAAGAAAAAACAAATAAATGCATTAAAACTTTTAAATTCGTAAAAAGTGAAAGAATTTTAATTTATGAGGTGAGAAATGGGTAAATATGGTATGTAAATTTTTAAAATTGTTTCTCTATAATTAATTAACAAGGACTTAAACATATATAAACTTAAATTAGTTTAAGTATAGAAACAAAATTCTGTAAATTAAGTAAGAAAAAAAAACTGCCGCCGGCGTATATATACGCCTTTCCGAAATACGATCCTTTGCATTGCACTGCTATAAAGAAAACTGCTCCCACGGCCTTGGAATGCCATAAAATGACGTTGACAATGTTTGAAACGGATTTTCTTATTTCAGAGAAGAGGGGTAGGGTATTGGTAAAGGGGATGTTTCTGAAATGGTGAAAGTCATAGCTGTGCAGTTTTTGCTTCTGTTTGAGTAGGTCGTGTTTTTTTTATTCTTCTTTTGCTTCCGTTTTTGTTTATTGTGCGAAACAGAATATCTTTTTACGAAAATGTCTGACAGTGATGAGAGTGATTTAGATGACTATTTTCCGTCATCTTCAGGATCAGAAACGTCGGAATATGATGCTTTGTGCTGGGGATGGTTGGAGGGGGAGGGATATGAAAGTATGGGGTACTAAAAAAGGATTAATCAAGGGGTATCGAAGGGGGGGAAAAGAGATTCAGAACCATTTGCCCGGGATATGCCCATGTCTCGAATATGGGAGAGAAATGCAACGGTAAGGACAACAAAAAAGTTGTACAGTGTAGGATCAAGTGGCATTGGGGAGCGAATTGTGCAAGATTTCGTCGGCAGTTAAGGGGTAAATATTACAAAGCAGCATGTTTGGTTTCCCATCCAAAAAATTGTAAAATTACTTGCAGTAAAACAAAAGTTGCGAAATTTGTAAAAACCAGAAAAAAATACCATGATAACTCTCTCATTCAATAAATTCTAGATATATATACATGAAACAAAAATAGTTAATGATTAAGAAAATTCAAGCTGAATAGTGCAATTTTAGTAGTCTAATAAATATATAAAACAGAGTTGTCGATTTTTTTATTTTTTTTCAAAAAAAATCGATTTATTTGATTTAAATCGGATTTTTTTATTTAAATCAAGATTTTTTTTATTTTAATGATTTTTTTAAAACTACATATATATATTTAACATTTGTATATTAGACAATGAGCCCTACAGTCATAGAATTATATATATATAACAACATACCAATCATTAAGCTGTACTTTATTTTTTTAAAAACAAATTTAAAAAATTTAATTCAAAAATGTAATAACTATTTAAAAAATATTTGTGAACTAAAATATAAAAATAATATACTTTTGAAATATAAGACAATTTTATTAAGGAAAAATATAATAAAAATTGTCATTTCTTGACTTTAAGTAGATATATTATAGTATGTTAGAATATCGGAAAATTTTATACTCATCTCTTCATTTGTTTCATTACAAACACAAGTTTTGAAGCTTTCTCTAATCCTAATTTGTTTCACCCAAAACATTAAATATAAAATTTTCTAGACAAAATTTTTAAATTCAGGCTTCAAGGTGCATTGAGTCACCATCAGGACTACCTGTGTGCCAAATTTCATGACTATAAGTGTGATAGTTTCGTCTGGACATTGCGCACACGCTCACAAACATTTCCTTTTATAAGTATAGATCATAGTTTAAATTGCACTATGTAGATGCTTGTATTTCTTTTGGAATATTTATATGCATTACTTAATTATCTTACATTTGAACATTATTGCAATATAAAAACTTTGTTGTCCCTAGCACTATTTAGTTTTCTCCAGTATTAAAATGAAACTCGCTGTATTTTACTATGTTCTTTCTTTGTGAACATGATCCTTTCACAATATTTATTTTATTTTATAAAAAAAGGAGCATCTCATACTTTGCATTTTATTGTGTTGCTCATTAGAGATTCATTTAACCCTTTGCGGCGAAGTGTGCCAGTTAATGGCATACCTAACTTCACTCGCTTCTCAACCGTTCAATTCAACTATAAATGGAAAATAATAGGTTTAGGATAGGGATAATAGTGCTCCTTTTAGAATGTATATAGCAGACTTATGAAATTTTGTTTTGGAATAGGAATTATTAGAGATAAAGTTTGGGAAAATTCCTTGACTCAGATATAAGAAATTTTTCAATTCTGGACATTTAACAATTTTATCAAAGTAACTCGAAAATTTTGCTCCAATATTCTTGAAGTTTTAATTTATAATTTTCTGTAAGATTCAACAATAATTTTTGAGTGTATCAAGGTGACTGTATCTAAGGGGGTTCTCATGAGGGGGGTGACCCGAAAGGGGGACGACCCCCCCTCAGAATGAAGTAAGTTTTTTAAAAAACTTTTTTTATAGATTCTATGTCTAGACAATAATCTAAACCCATTCATGATGTTTTCTCATCATATTTTCAAAAAATTATTGCCTTGCGGCGCAAAGGGTTAAAATTTAATTTGCTTATGTTCTCAAAAATAAAGATATAGAAAGTACTCTAGTTACATCAATTCAATAAAATATTTTTTTTTTATCTTCTATATATTCTTTCTTTAAATATACATTTAAAAATACTTTAAAATCACTATTTAAAGATACCTGAACAATTTTATTTCATTAAAGCAGTTTAACTTGATATTTAAAATAAAGTGACTTAAATCAGTGATTTTTTTTAAAAAAATAATTTGATTTAAATCGCGATTTAAATCAGTGATTTTAATCAACTGATTTAAATCACCGCAACCCTAATATAAAACCAAACAAAAATTTAAAATGTTTGACACTAGATACTTAACAATCTTTAGTATTATTTTATAGTAGAAGTTATTATTAAAGCGATTTCAATAAAAATATTTAAACGATAGTTTATACAGTTCGATGTCTTAAAATCATCAGATGTCTTTCTTCGTAACACACAGAAATACCGGTCTCAAATTTAGCATCTAATTTGACCAAAGTAATTTGAATAATAAATACTAAAAAATAAACATTGTAGTAAAATTTATAACAGAAATGCAAATACACAAATATAATTTACTTACTAGATTGAGGTATTTCACTTCTGTTTACAAGCGGCGATGAATTCATAATTTTTGCATGTGGAACGAAGAAGCAAATTCACTTCATTTCCGATCGATATTATAATTACGCATTTCGAACGAGGAACGAATACGACTGCTAGAATCTCGCCAACAGACAAAAACCAGAGATGTTGGAAAAAAATATCATCTATAAATGTACATAAAAAGACAAAATGTAAATTATATAACGATTAAAAATAAAATCAAACTGGCGGATTACGCTCAGATTTATTTTTTTAGATAGAATCTAGCAAAATATTTCCATTTCCACTGCTTCTGAAATATTTCCGAAACAATAGGTATGACGAATATTTACAACTGTTATTTTCACGCAATATAAAACAAATCACAAATACCAGTGATGAATACTACTGTCAAAAAGGTGTGATCTTAACTACTTACAAATGTACGCAAAGTGTTTTTATTCCAATATCATTTCTCTTTAATATAATTTTACAAGGGTTTTGCCTCTATAAACTGTCAACAGATGGCGCAATCTAACGCTACTCTAAACTCTGATTATATTCATTAACTACCTTCCTTCATTACGTGAGGAAGTCATCACGCCCCACTCACAGACCAGATCTTCCACAGATAAGTAATTTAGTTTGCAGCAAAGTTTCGCATACAAATTTGTCATGACAAGAGTGCAAGCTTGCGGATGTTAACGAAAGCTTCGAAGTCACCATGGACGAACTGCAGCAAGCTTGGCCATAAATTATAAAGTAGAGTGTCGAACACAACCCAGGATAGAACTCGCGATCTACCGGTTCCGAAGCAAAACGCGCCAACCGTCTGGGCCAGTTACCCAGATAGCAATTTCAGGTAGTTTGCCGCCCTGTTACGACAGAGTGTAAGCTTGCAGCAAGTTAACGAAAGCTCCAGTCACGCCATGAAACGAAGCAGCAAACTTGCCGTGCACACTTATTGCAAATTAAAGCAAAAAGAGAGTACGAAACACAACCCGGGATAGAACTCGCTACCTCCCGGTTCCGAAGCGGAGACGCTAACCATTGAGCGAGTTGAACTCTGCGAAGAGAAGATAGATTTCGCTAATACATCGTTCGATTCGATTCGTATACGATTTATTTTTAACTATTTTCTGGATTTCATTAATTTTTTGAGTTGAGAATATGATTTGAAGTCAAAGGGAGAGCGATTTTCGCTAATAACTACGTTTTGCTAGTAGAATAAATTATGAAATTAGAGTTCAAAAGTAATTACTTTAAAATGGGACAAAATGTCTAGTTATTATTGTTCAACAAACACTGACTGTTTTTTAGATTTAATTTTGTTTATAAACGTTAAAATTTCAACATTCAGAAAAAGGCGATATAGTTTTCTTTAAAGTGAGAGTGATATATTTAGTAAAAAGATGGAAGATGTTTCAAAAAATTTTTTTATATAAAAGTTATTTTTTTCACAAATTATCATTGATTTATTGATTTAATAAAAAAGAATTACGGTCTAGGAGCTGCTATTAAAAATCGGATGTTTTTTAAAACAGAGACAAAGATAATTATCTCTTTATTGTGCTATCTTTGCAGGAAGCTTGTTTTGCAAAATTGCAGCAAGTTTGATTTGCAAAGGAAGTGGCGCTATTTGTCACATCGAACTTGCTACAAGTTCGATTCAAGTTTGACGCGTCAAATTTTGCCATGACAAGTCAAAATCAAACTTGCTGCAAACTTACGTGCTATCTGGGAATCGGATGTTATTTTTAAAACAGAGACAAAGATCAAAAACAGATATATACAACTGCATCAAGGTCGTTGTGTGCAAGTGTGACGTATCACCTTCACAACAAACTTGTTTGCAAGTGGGTTGGTCGCGCGCGCGCGATTATGCTTTGTTACTTTGTAGGAAGTTTGCTGCAAAGTTGCGGCATCAAGCTTGTCATGACCAGCTAATATCACACTTGCTGCACATGTATCCCAGATAGCAATTTTAGTTTGCAGCAATCTTGCTCTGCAAATCTGCAGCAAGAGTGCAAGCTTGAAATAAATTAACGCAAACGAGTTAGTCACCACGCGTCACGCTTGTCACAGGCTTGCCGCGCCAAACTCACTACTGCACACTATAGCAAGAGCAGAGTACGAAGACAATCTGGCATTCGAACCCCCGACATCCTGCTTCCTAAACCTGTTGACTTAACCACTCAGCCAGATAGACTCTGAAAGGAGAAGATAGATTGCACTAATAGATCGTGCATCTATACGATATATTTAAAACTTTTTTCTTGATTTCATTATTTTTTAAATTTTGAGTTGAGAATATGATTTGAAGTCAAAGAGAGACCGATTTTTGCTAACTACGTTTTGCTAGTAGAATAAATTATGAAATTAGGGTTCAAAAGAAATTACTTTTAAAATGGGACTTAAGGTTATTATTTTACATAAGTTATTATTTTTCAACAAGCATTGATTGTTTTTTAGGTTTAATTTTGTGTATGAATGTTAAAATTTCAACATTAAGAAAAGAAAGGAGAAGGTATTCGTTTTTTCTTTGATTGCCAGAATAGCTGTAATTCCCCGAAAAAAGAATAATAGCGGTAAAGCTCCCTTACTGTGATCGCGTCGAAAACTGCGACTGTGACGTCGAAGGATGATTACAAAAATTCAAAAGAATTTTCGCTCCCGTCATCTGTTTACAGTATAAAGAAAAACATTAAAACTAAATAGAAAATTTAGTTAAAAGAAACAATTTTTATTTATTTTTTTTAGAATTCTTTATTTATACTTAATAAGACTTTTTGAAAATTAAAAGTGTAATTAAAATAACACATATTCGGAATAGATATTTGAAAACAGCAATAGCAAAAATATTTTTTACTCAAAAAATCGTGGATTATACATTAGGGTGGATCGAAAAGTATAGCGAAAAAAAATTTTTTTTTAAAATTATTTTTGTCAGGGGGCGGGAAAGTTGTGTCTTAAACATATTAGTTTATATAATTTTTTTATTGAAATTCATTTATATTTTCCGGTGCCCCAAGCGCCTCAAAAATAGTTAAAAATTGAATTGTTTATGAAAATTTACAATTTTTTTTTGTTCTGTTTGAAATTATTTTTGGCATGGGGTGGGAAAGTTGTGTAATTAGTTTAATTTGTTATATATTGTGTAATTGTTGGTATAATAGTTTACTTATATTTTTTTACTGAAATCCATTCATATCTTCCAGTGCCCCAAAAATAGTTAAAAATGACATTTTTTTAGGAAATTTATAAAAAAATATTTTTTCAAAATTTTCTTTAGCGCCGGGTAAGAAAGTTTTGTATTGAGTATATTAGCTAACATTTTTAATTATTATTAAAATTCATTCATATCTTCTGGTGGCCCGAAAGCCCCCCAAAAAGTTAAAAATTGACATTTTTACAAATATCTATTAAAAATTATGAATTAATGAAAAATATTTGAAAAATTTGCAGATTATACAAGTATTAAACTATAAACTTATAAATAATATAATTTTATAATAATAAATGAAGTATAAATTTAATATTCAAAGCAATAAATCACAAAACTTATAAAAGTGAACTTATATCATAGATTTGTTAATTCTATTAGTTCGAAGACTTACATATTTCTAAAGGATGTAATACTTTTTGGTATTATAATGCTTCATAAGACTTCTTGATTATATCCTATTCAATATGAAGCCGTGTCTCATCTCTTCTCCATATACACTTTCTGACGCTTCAGACACTAAGCGAAAACATCTTTCTACAGCTTGGGTATGGCTTGGATATTTTGACCATTCCCCCGTCTAACTTTTACCATGGCCTCAATTTCTTTAAATGGCACATTCATAAAAAGAAGTGGTTCACAAAAGGTTCAACTTGTTGCCAGTTAATAAGTGCAAAATAATCCTTTGCTTTAAAGTCTATTTTTGGTATATGAAAAATTCTTATTCTGATGATCCTCTGTTTTCATTTCTAGCACAAATAAATTTTCGTAGTTCTAAAAACCTTATATTCTCTTTGTTATATGTGAGCATTGACAATAGCAAATTTTCAGTATGATTATAAGTTATTTCGTTGAATAAAAGTGTGTACTATGTTTCTTAAATTGGGTTCCAAATATTTAGAAAATGAGATAAGTCTCCAAATATGCAGCGCTCCTTTTGTTATGGAGGGCTTTGTTCTGACATGGAACCATACAGGTTGCATATACCTTCATAATATATTGCAAGAATAATAAAATTGTCAGATGACTTTTCTGTGACCACATACAACTTTAAAATTTTACTTGCAATTGTTAGCCACCTTGAGTGAGCAACTGCACCAGGCTTTCTTAATGACAGGTCAAAATAACATTCAACACGAGGCAAATATCATATAGATATTGCTGATCATTGCTGAGAACCATTCTATCTAAATTATGTGGCATATTCTCCACACTTATTGAAGAAAAAGAAGCTACAGGTAGCTCCTCGCAGGTTTTGATTGCTTTACCAATTGGTCGACAAAATTATTCAGGACCAGTTGTTGCAACATTCAAATAATTTAGTAGATGACGGAGAGGTAACTCTTTTGTTTGAAGCAAACAAATTCACCATTGTAATGGTCTATTGAGGCCAGTTCCATCAAGCGAATAATACCTCCCCTTGTGCCCAGTATTTACATTTATTCTATCGCATCCAATTACTGTTAGCCCATTTAATTGCATATTATTTGATACAAAAAAAATGAGTATTTATTCTTTTATAGCTTTAGCTCCTCCCGTTGCAGCAGTGACATGTCCGATATACACAGAGTTAGGTTCGTTTACAGGAGTATAATGCTCCTCCTTTGTGGTCTTTGGGTAGTACTTTGTGTCCTTCTTAATTAGCACTTTTGTGTTGTCTTTTTTCCCATCGAAATATAATCCGTTTAAAAGAGCCCAAGACACTCTTAACTTAGTAGACTCTGCAACTGCATTTTAAAGCTTTTTACGCTGTCTAAGAATTTTGTTGCGATCTACCACATGCGAAGTCTCTCCTTAGTTTACAATTCCAATGTCTTGTAAAGCAGCACTGCCAAATGAAGCAGCTGCTCTATTCCGTATCGATCACATTCCCTTGCTAAAGTAGGGAAATCTAAACGATTTTATGATTGATATTTCAAGGTAATTACATCCGTATCTGTATACAAGGACAAAGACATAATGTTGAGCTCAAGTAGCTCCAATGATTGAGCATCAGCATCAGTTTTAACTATTTTACGTTTTATTCTTTTGTCTTCCATCTGTTTCCTTTTTTCCTTTTCTCTTTTTTTAGTCGCAATTACGTCCACTTCTCCAATAACCATTTTCCTTTCTAATCTTTGATCTTTTATAAACAATCGTTCAGCAAGTGGAATTTTCATGTCTTTTTGGCATTTACATGTATAGAAATTTGTACACTTACAAAATATGATATCGAACATACACGATATTTTTTCATTACGATATTTTTCCAATTTTTGTTAGTATTTTTATCATTCCTTCGCCCTATCCTCTACGTTTCTCCCTGTAAAATCGTTTCTTTAACACATTCTTAATTTTTAATTCGAAATTTGAATAAAAATAGTTTTTTGCAAATATTTAAGCGTCTTGGGGCACCGGAAGATATTAAACAAAGTTGAAAAAAATTTGCATGTATGCTAGTACACTTAAAAGACAACTTTTGTACCCTATGCCGATTATTTTATCCACACTTCGAATTTTCGATCCACCCTATTATACATCCCTACAAAACATACGGATATAATTTTCTCCAAATTAAGTTCCTAAAACCCTTGTCTAGAATTTAAAAACGAAGAGAAGAAACAAACAAAACTAGTGATCTTATCGCCTACATTTTTTTAATGTTCTTTTCTTTGCTCTGCTCTAGACTGTTGTCATGTACAGGAGTTTCTATTTATTAGATTTATTTCTTTTCTTTTTTCCAAATCGAAATAGAAAAGTAGAAGGAGAAATCGAAATAGAAATCTTAAAGATTTGTGGCCGATGATTCTGCTGGGCCTTATTCCTAGTTTAAAAATTAGTACTATATAGCAATTTTCGAAATCAAACAGAAAATGATTAAATTTCCCATCGTTTTGAAAACTGGCTACGCAAGTAACACCAACAGTAATTTTTCCAATCTATATATTTCCTTCTTCTGTTTGAATTTATTGAAATAGCTTTCACAGAACTCCTTGTTCTGTTTAAATAATAGCCCAGTGGTTGGGTAGTTGATTTCGGAATTAATTAGGGGAAAGCTGGAAATTGTTTTAATCCCTTCAG
>BGPR01008940.1:13259-36284 GCA_013235015.1 Araneus ventricosus | reverse complement strand
GATTTACTGGCAAATAGTTTTCTAAATATTTTATTTCATTTTTTCTAAGTCTCAGAATACCTTCAACGTTTTATTTTGTCTGCTGAGAAAAGGCGTGGCATTTGATGAAAAAACAGACCTAAAGCCAAATAAAGAAATCAAAAGAATTTTGCGATTCTTTCCAAAAAACTGCATATAATTTATACTTCTTCTCTGAGAAATTCGTTCTGATGAACGACGAAAGCGTAACCCTAAAACTGGAATCAGGCGTCAATCATTGCATGCTTCATTTCTCCACCCAATTCTTTAACTAGATTTATGTATTTATTTAAGAACATGTATTTTTTATTTAGGGTTTCGTAAAATTCTTTCTAAATGTTTTATTTTTTATTCTAAGTCATAGGAAATTTCCTCTGTATTATTTCTGTCTGACCCCAAAAGATGGTGATTATCTGTGAAAAACTCATCCAATGCAAATGCAATGAGTTTTTCAGTCTCATACCAAAAATCTGCTAATATCATTTAGAACATTTCCTTTGGGAAACCGGTTGCTCTTGCGGAATAGAATGAAAGCGCTAACCTAACACAGAACAAGCGTCGATCGTTTGCAGTCAAATACAAATCAGCTTGAAGTTACCTAATCTAAATTCCGGTCGATTTATTTGTTTTCGAAAACCGATTACAGAAAAGGAACAAATCCTATCGAAACATGCATACCCGCTCTTCTCTGCACATCTATTATCTTTCCTGCAATCGATTGGTCAGGTGTTTCCCTTTCAAGGCTTTCGGTGTTCTCGCTGGGTGACTCCTTGATTTCCTACTGCAATTTGCCAAAAAAAGAAAAGTCCTCAAACTTCCGATTATTTCATGATTGTGATGTTTCCATGTGCACAGAACAGACACGGATTTGATGTAAATGCCTAAAGAGTGAAAAGGCTGGAATTGGTTGGTTGTCTGATATTTAGTTAATTTGGTTGTATTTGACACTTGAAGTAGAAAGTATTTTAAAGATCGTTGCGGAAACTTAATGACGTAAAAGAAAGATTTCCTGTATAAGACAAAAAAAGAAAAGTCATTTAATAGTTTCTAGAATACGGTCTCTATTTTAAACTTGTAACCTCAAAGAATTTCTTTATTTTTTTGTATAAAAAATTTGACATTTTACTGATTTTTTTATATGCAAAATAAATAAAAAAATACTAAAAGGATGATAATTGTAAAGAATTAAAAAATAAGTAGATAAGAAGAAAGAATCTGGTGGATATCACTGTCCAACTACATCTCAGATTCAAAAAATGGAATGGTTTTCTGTAGAGGAAAAGACTTTAAGGCTGATATTTAATATCCTATAAGGCCTCATTCCGAAATGTATTTCAAAGAAAACCCTATCCAGGGGAAGAAATTAAAACAGTCTTTTAAACAAGGTATGAAAAGAGGGCTTAAATCTTATCTCTTATAAAGTTGTGGAAACAAAGAGGACGCGTACCAAGCATGCGGCCAATTAAACAAAGATGCGCACCTCTCCATCTAGTGAGGGAAACACTATACTAGTTCTCGACTTGGAATACAGGTGCGCGCATCTATTTATAGCAAATACAATAGCTTGTCACTAAATTGTATGATGAACTGAAATAACTTCAGGATCCTACTGATGTCGCAACGAATGTGAAACGAGGGAGGATGTAACAGGGAATTGTTTAAATCATTTTCATCCTTTCTATCATGTCTTTACACCTGAAATTTAACCACTGATATGATTTTCAACATTCAAAACCAACCAAACCAAAACTTTATCATGTGCATGCATTGGACCCTTATTCACGGATATTAAACCGTGTGATATCTATCTTTTGCCTATAAAAGATATTGACAACAAGGAACCTAAAACCTTCGCCTTGTAAAAAATACATAACGTCTGATTTCCAAAAAAAAAAGAGGCAATTGAGCAATACAAATTGAAACGGTAGCGCAGAAGTTATTTAATTTTAAAATGAGGGAGTCCTTTGTTGGACACCCTGTAGTTAAGATAACTATTTTTTCAAAAACGATAATTAGTTGACTCATCAACGTAAGAGTTTCTGAAAAGAGAGCAGTTGTTCATCCGTTCCAAAACGATAAACAGTTAAAAAACGATAATTTTTAGTTTCTACTCTTAAGCCTAACCAAAATTTGAGTAAAAAAATTACCTATAATGCAATATACTAAAATTTGAAAGCGTTCTCATGCCTCCTAATTTTAAAATGGCAGGAAAGCATGAGATTAAATGCTTATAGAAAGGACGAAAATCATTTCAGTATACCTGAAGCACATTAAAAACAAACCTGAAATCAAATATCTGGTTCATAAAAATACTACTTTGAAGCAGGTGCGATAAAATATTTCAGAAATGCAATGAATACTAAAGTGAAAATTCTGCTTTGGAGTTAATTTCCCAAGAAAACAATTTATACTATCACGACCATAACAATTGCAAAAGCGCGTGAATAAAAGATTTGCCGAAATAAAGAGATGGTTTGAATTGTATTTACAACAATAAAAACATTGATAAAATTCATGTTTTAAAGCATTTTGAAACATTAATTAAAATTGAACACTATGTCGCATGGAAATAAGATCGGTGTCATTGAAAAGATATTTTTTTTTATCTTTAAGAGGATGCAAAAATGTTTTTTTTTTGCGATAATAGGATCCGAAGTTATTCCGGAGAAACGTTAAAATTTAAAGTAATTTTTAAATAAATTAAATTTCGAAAAGCCCCTTCTTATTGAGCACCTACTACCCAAGAAACAACCACCTGCCAAATTTCAAGTTTCTAGTCCCAGTGGTTTGGGAGATTTCGTGATGAGTGAGTCGTGGTATTTGCCTTTTATATATAAAGATAATCGAGACTTTCACAACATTTTGATTTTGAAAGGAAACGGAGATGGAGATTATACGGAGAGAAGTACATACAAAGCACCTTATTCCACTATAGTTCACTGCTTCTAAAATTAGTTCTTTGAAAGGAATATACAGTTAATATTTACAGGTTTTCGCTGGTTTCCTCACCCACATATTTATTTACAGAAATATATGCTTATTTATCTAAATATAATTTTAAAAATGTCTATCAGAAAATCACTCTTATATAAAAGTTTGTCATCTAAAGCTAATATTACTTCCTTTATGACAAATATCATATTTGTGTGCTTATACAAACGTGCAATGAATAGTGTCAAGTAATCTGACATTTCAAATGGTCGCATATAAATGGGAAGTTTATTATCCAATCGAATACATATATTCATGATTCTGGTGTTGAATCTCCAAATGCCGTTAATATTTTCTTCTCAGAAAACTTTCAATTATGTAGTATATGGAAATAACTTACGCTTATATGCAGATAAACGTAAATTTTCATACATCAAATTATTGAAGTTTGCGTGTCACAAAAATCTTTAATATTTCCTGCAGGTTTTTCCAAGGAAGTCAATACCAACGCATTGTATAAGTTCGAACATAAAACATAAATTCTTCAATCATTATGAATTTTTGTACATCAATATGTATATTTTGTTAGCATATAAGAAGTTGTTACTAATCTAAACATGGAAATTCAATGTTTCATATCTTATCTGGATCTCACTTGGAGTTTTCTCGTACATTCGAGCGCATTTTCTTTCCTAATTGAGATATCAAGAAAAGGGTCGCATTTTCTGGAATCATCGATTTGTCGCCAAGGTCGCCAAACTTGTCGCCAAGGTCAGGGGTCTCGGAATGGTCGCTGGCCGTCACTCCATGCTTACCCCTGTAAAACTCTCTTCCCAGCCATAAGACTAACATTTCTGGAAAGCGACTTTCCGTGTTCGAAACACTATATATTTATTATCAATAAAAACAAAGAAATCTGTGTGCAATAGATCAATGAAATGTGAAGTAAATTACATTAAAACATTTATTAAGTAACATGTCTGGGGATACCTTTTATGTAAATATCCATCGCAAATGTCAGTACATGTTATAAGATATAATATTCAGTGATATAATAAATTATTCAATCAAAGTCTTACATTTGTCTTTTTTCATGTACCCTCTTTTTGAGCAGAGCGATTAATTTTTTATACAATGTACTCACAAAAACAATGTCATCGACTTACTTTATATAAGTAACCAAATGCTTATTTCACTAGAAACTGGAGCTTATTTCTCATACTTAATCTGTTTTTATACAATTGCTACAAATGTTTAATTTATTTGAATAATGTAAGCAATTCACCTACATTTTTCTCATTAATTTTATTTATGCTTTGAAAACCGTGAAAAATATTTCCCTAGTTTTTGCTAGGAAGCGTATTGAAGTAATATATTATAGGACACACATTTGGTTCTCAGCCAAGATTTTACTCATTGTGATGAGTCTAAAGCGTCTGTTTTCAAGAACAACTCGTTTTTCAGAGAACATAACAACAAAACTTCCTACGATAATGAATATGAAACTTCTTCGCATCATATATTTCTCATTATGTGAGCTAAACGACCCAAAAAAAACAATGAATTCATTATTATTCCATCATAATTTTAAGGCTTCTGCTTAGAAAGCTTTGAAAGTAAAACGTATCATTTGATGCACAATTTTCTTTATTTCTAAAACTTTTTAAATATATAAAACCGAATGAGGGCTTATGCCTTCTGTTGTTATGTCTATTCTGTCATTTTTCACTGTAGAAATTCTTTCCTTTTACACTCCAGTTGTTTTAATAAAAACTTAAGAAACATTTTCGCGCCCATGTTCTTTTTGAATGACTGCAAATGTTACTCGGAAGCTGCAGGTTCATAGTACGATATCCTTTGTTCTCTCAGAATAAAATTACTATTTTTCATTTTACTGTCTAATGCGATTCTTAATTAGGGATTATTTTAACTGAACTACTTAATATTTTTTTTACATTAATCGTCACCTTTTCAATTCTTATTACTGTATGATCTAATAATAAAAATCATTTACAATAAGAGAAAAAGCAAAAATAATTTTTTTAATATTAATTTAATGATTAAATATTCACTGTAGAACAAACGTTTCATTGTTTTAAGAATTCGTAAAACATGATGAGGAAATTCGTAATAGAGTGCTCCATAAATGCATTATCCATTAAAATTATTTTTTGAGACTCTGAGTTGTCAGTTATCTATGAACTTCTCGTATTAAAAATTAAAGTGTAGTTGACACTTTTTAAAGTCAAATGGTGTGGGGTTGATCTAATGCATAGCAGACTATGCACGTAAAATCACTAAGAGGTTACAATGTATAAATTCGTAAAAAATTCAGGTAAGGACGGAGTTGTACACTGTTGAATCGAAAAAAAATTGTGCAGTTGTTTGCAAACCATTATGGGTCACCACGTATCATCTTTTTCTGGATACAGAGAAGATTCGGCATCTCATGTGGTTTCTAGCCCGCCCCAATCTATAAAAATTGTGCGTTAATATGCATCAATAAGTTGAATCATATTTTATTCATAAATCTAGAAATTTTAGAAATTCAAATGCAGAAATTCGACTGCTTGTTGACCGTCCCCATGTCATTTTATTCGATCTATGAATTAATAAGTATTAATTACGGTAATTTGTCAACGCGAATGCAGAATTATTAACAAACTAGAAAATCACCCGTCATGGTATGACGGGTGCAAATTGCCTCTTCATTCGAGGGATTTCCCGTCAAATATGACGTGTTTAAATAGATATATATGCGAGATAAATGTTTAACATTGATTGAAAACAAATAAAATAAACATATGTTTTATGACAGGAAATATTTTTTTTTATTTACATATTATTTACATATTTCTTTATTCAAAAAACGTCTTGATAAACAAGATTCCGTGTAAAGTATTTTTCTTTGTTTAACAATTTTCCTTGTACTTCAGATGTTTAATCAAAACAAAGAATTCTCTGCTTGTCAAATGTTGCCAAAAAATATTTTTAAATTATATCATCACGATTGCAATAAATAATCAGATGCATCGTGGCGTCCAAACTATATCACGCGCATGATATACCACCGACGTGATTTAATTAAAAAATGGAAATCAATTTGAAATATATGATTAATATAATTTAAAATTTCTCGGGAACTATTGATGATAGCGTGATAAGTTTAATATCAAGCGATATCAAATTTTATTTCACTTTTTTAGAGCTATTGAATTTGAAATTAGAACGACAATTACTTTTAAAATTTAAAATTACTGAAATTTAGGTGCTCTAACAATGAAATAATGCTGTTTAATGTCTCACAGTGCTATGGCGTGAATTTTATTGTTGGTGACGTCAGAGCGTTACCGGATCAGTGCGAAACAAATCTGGGCTATTATATAAGTAATTCACTGAGTAGTTGCAAAGAATTATTCTGAATTCAATTATCACAGACATATTTAATGTGAAACTATGCTATTACAAAGCTATAAAAAAGAAATATCATTTCCTTAACAAATTAATCACTTTCCAGCACTTTGCAAGCTATAAATAGAAATCTCAGTACTTAAAAATAGAATTTACCACTTCAATACCAGTGCTGCAATTTATAAAATAGAGTTAAATAGGTTTTAATTAGACATTGGAATCTTAACAGAATTTTTAATTAACTCAATGGATTATGCAATTTCAAATATTTTATATCAAAATACTTTCTGTGTTATTTATATCCAATTACCTTCCTTAAAGATCGAAATTTGAGTATTTCGTCACCTAACAAGCAACACCTTTCTTAAAGATCGAAATTTGAATATTTCGTCACCTAACAAGCAACACCACCTATCTCAATTTTTTGAAATTTCAAACAGGAAGAAAATACTCAATTTTTCGCAACCAGTAACGAATATTTTTGAACTTTTTAAGCATGTGAAATGCACAAGAGACTGTATGTTCCTACTAGATGTGAAAAAAATTCTGAAATATTCGTTATCGACTGCTAAAAATTGAATAGATTTTTTCCTTCTTTGCAATTTAAAAAAATTGAGATAGGTGATGTTGCTCGTTAAACGATGATTTATACATTTTTATTTAATTTGACTTGTTTCATGTGTAAACTTAGGTTATTGTAAACGATTTTCCACTCATTTCTGGATGTACTAGAATTTTTAAATTTTGTACACTTGAGTTTTCTCTATGACAATACAATCTATAATGTAAACAGAAAATACATGTGTATGTCTGTCGGTCACAAGGACTGCTACTAAGCAGTGAACAGTAGCGGCATAAAATTTGCATATGACATTCCAGATTTCTAGGTGAACTATTCTATTTTTAACTTTCAAAATTATTTCATTCTTAAGATATTTAATTACATTGCGAAAAATAAGCAATATTCAGCCTAATAATTTAATCAAATAACGAAAATGAAGCAATATTAAGCCTAATAATGAAATTAAATAACGAAACTGAAGCAATATTCAGCCTAATAATGAAATTAAATAACGAAAATGAAGAAATATTGAGCCTAATAATTTAAATAAATAAAGAAAATTAAGCAATATTAAGCCTAATAATTTTATTAAATAACGAAAATTAATCAATATTAAGCATAATAATGAAATTAAATAACTAAAATTAAGCAATATTAAGCCTAATAATGAAATTAAATAACGAAAATTAAGCAATATTAAGCCTAATAATTTAATTAAATAACGAAAATTAAACAATATTAAGCCTAATATTAGACGTTTTTCGCCAATAACTTCTGAAATATTTATTCCACGAAAATTATTTATACTCCATCTTAAAGAGCAAAAAAAAAAAAATCTTTTTAATGATACTAATTCCATTGCGGTACACATTTTTCTCTAATTACAATTGACGTTTCAAAATGTATTTTTAAAGCAATTTCTAGCAATACTTTCTATTCTTATAAAATTAAATTCAAACCTAGTAGTGATTTTAAGAGAAAAATTTATAATAAAATTCCATAAAATTTATAACAATGAATTATAAATTAAAAACTAAAATGTAGACAAAATTTGAAAATACATTGACACTGTTTAGTATACTAATGAGAGTATATTTTTAGAAACTGTTTTATTGAATTCACCCTATTAGCACAAGATGCATTACAATATTCATTGCAGTATATTTACGATGTTATGCGGCATTCAGAATATCATATCTACATAATGGAAACATAGTAAAATATCTTGTGCTAAAAGGGCATTGAATTTACTGAACGTTTCTTCTCTTATTTAGATTTCAATAAATAGCATTCTAAATATTTTATTTCATTTCTTCTTCTAAGTCTCAGAAGGCCTTCTCGTGTTATTCCGTCTGTTCCATAAAAGTCGTGGCCATTTTACGAAAAACGATGGTCAAATAAAGAAATTGCAAAAAAATTGTTATTCATTCCAGAAAAGCTGCATATCTTCTCCTGGAAATTCGTTTCTTGCGTGAGTCAACGAAAGCGCTAAGCCTAACACTGGAACAAGCGTCAATCGTTTTGCAGTCAAATAACAAAACAAGCTTGAAAGAACCTACATCTAAATCGGTTCGATTATTTGTTTTCGAAAACTGATTAAGCAAAGCGAAAAGGAAACAAATCCATCGAAACATGCATCACCTGCTCTTCTCTGCACATCTATTATCTTTCCTGCAACGATTGGGCAGCGTGTTCCCTTTCGTTTTCGTGTTCTCGCGTGACTCCTCTTGATGAGTTCGCCATGCAATTCCCGCCAAAAAGAAAAGTGTTCTCAAACTTCCGATTATTCTACTATTGATTGCTGAGATGTTTGTGTGGAAGGAAAACAGACACACGGATTTTTGAGGTAGTAAATGCCCTTAAAGAGTGAAAAGCGCTGAATTGTTTGGTTGGTTCGATATTTAGTTAATTTGGTTGTATTTCGAATTGAAACAGAAGCTATTTAAAGATCGTTGCGGAAACTTAATGACGTGAAAGAAATATCTCTGTATAAGACACGAAACGGGTGAAACATTTAATAGCTTCCCTAGAATACGGTCTCTATTTTAAACTTGTAACCTCAAAGAATTTCTTTATTTTATTTGTATAAAAATTCCGGATCATTTTTATCGATTTTTTTATATGCAAAATAAATAAAAATACTAATGAAGGGATTTATAATTGTGGAAGAATTAAAAATAATAGCAATTAATTATAAGAAGAAAGAATCTGGTGGATGACTTCATCAGAGACCATACATCCATGCAGATTCAAAAATGGAATAGGTTTTCTGTAGAGGAATAAGACTTTAAGGTCTGATATTTAATATCCTCTAAGGCCTGAACCCATTCCGAAATGTATTGGAAAGAAAAGCATTTATCCAAAAAAGAAGAAATTAAAAACAGTCTTTTAAACGAAGTATGAAAAGAAGGGCTTAAAATCTTATCTCTTATTACAGTTGTGGAGCAAAGAAAGGACGCCGTACGTATCTACTGAGAGAAACACTAACTATACTATCCTCACTAGATGGAGACAGGTGCGCGCATCTATTTATTTTTTCTACATTGTAACTCACGTTTGGTACGGCCTCCTTTCTTTGTTCCACAACTGTAATAAGAGATAAGATTTTAAGCCTTTCATACTTTGTTTAAAAGACTGTTTTTAATTTCTTCTTTTGTGGATAAATGCCTTTCTTTCCAATACATTCCGGAATGGGTTCAGGCCTTAGAGGATATTAAATATCAGACCTTAAAGTCTTTTTCCTCTACAGAAAACCTATTCCATTTTTGAATCTGCATGGATGTATGGTCTCTGACGAAGTCATCCACCAGATTCTTTCTTCTTATTCTTATCTGCGAATATTTTTAACACTTCCACAATTATAATTCCCTTTATTAGTATTTTTATTTATTTTGTACTTCGCAATTTTTGTCCGGATGATGCTGCACTTTTGCACACCAATTAAATTGCTTCTATTAATTTTTGTCTTTTTAGATATTAATCCTTATTTTTGATCTTGTTAGATATTCAATTTTTATATGCAACATTTCTAATAAATCCTAATTCTGTTGTTATTTATATGCAACAATTAATAGCTTTGTCACTAAATTGTATGATGAACTAAAATAATTTCTGAGAGCCTCACTAGATTGCGCAGCAAATGCGTGAAACGAGGGAGGATATAAAAGGGAATTGTTTAACGTCATTTTCATCCTTTTTCAAAATGTCTTTCACACCGCGAAATTTAACCAATGATATGCTAATAATTTTCAACATTCAAAAACCAACCTAACCCAAATCGTTATCTTTGTGCATGGCATGGACACCTTATTCACCAGATATTAATCCGTGTGATTTCTATCTTTTGGATCATGTAAAAGGTTTAATTGACAACAAGAAGCCGAAAAACCACAGACGCCTTAAAAATATCATAACTGACTCATTTTCAAGCATAAAAAAAGAAACAGTTGAATCTATATTTGACAGTCTTTTGACTATGTTGTACTATTTTGTTAACCCTGAAGGTTTATACTTTGAAAATATTATCTATTAAATTCCTTTTCTACTTCCTTTTCTATTAAAGTATTTTTAAGTTTTATCTGCTATGACCCAGAAGTTATTTCATTCCAAAGTTCCAGATTAATTAAAAATCTCACTGTAAAACATCAACAATGGTCGAAAGTGCATTGAATCCAAATTAACTTACATTATGCATGCACTCACTTAGTTAAGATAACTATTTTAAGTTCAAAAACGATAATTAGTTGACTCGTCAACGTAAAGTTTCTGAAAGAGAGCAGTTGTATCCCATCCATCTCCAAAACCGAAGAGTATCAAACTTGACTGAGAAGAAAGAATGTAATCGGCATCATTCGGCCTGACTGATAGTGTTCGCCTAGCCCCGTGAGGGGACTTTCGGATTCCCAGAGGGTTATCATTTGCCTGTGTGTCGAGAAAACTAATTAACGCGAGTCAATAAGAGTAAGAACAAAACACCTGAGACGGACCACTTGATAACACAAATGTATTCGTTTGGGACTTGTTAACTGCCGAATCGGTTAGTTGCTGTCACTGAGTAGCAGTGTATTGCGGAGAACAATGATTTTGTGTCAAATATAGTTTGAATTCTTCTTTTGAGTTGGAAGAACATTCCAATGTGTCACAAAGTGGATTTTAAGCTGTGAAAATTAATGGTAGACGAGATGGCACTCAATATTGTTGAGTGTCACAAGTTGTTCCGTGAATTTTAGAGCTTGCTTCCGAAGGAAGAAAAAAAATATTGTGAGATCTGTTCTTCATTGTATTCTTCTAAGGTTTAGGCTTTTTTTCGACTGCTAATTATTTACGCAAATTTCTGCTTTTATCATCATTCGCAAAATTACAAGTAAATGTCTGCTTTTATCATTACTAACAAAATTTCAATGAAATATATTTTTTAACCGACACATCAGGCTAGCTCACAGGAAATGAAATGGACGGTTAAAATAAAGCTGGGCCATAGTTAAATTAAATTAAATTTATTTTTCTCACATTTTCCACATAAAATAAATCTGGATTTAATACGATTACATAAACTGAAAAGTTATATTATCCAACTCGCTACGCATGGCGAGATTTGTCCGACCGGTCCCAGTGAGAGGGAAAAAGCGACCCTTCTCGCACGAACAGTCAAGAGTCTCTGTCTATCCTCCTTCTGATAGCGAAAAGTCATTGCAGTGCCATCTCTTGGTAAGCGGGCGAGATAAAATATGATTGTCACAATTTGCAATTCGGGAGACATTATATTCCAAAATCCACTGCCGCCATCTTGAAACGGAACCATTAACGAAGCTACCATCTTGGAAAGAGATAAAAAAAATAACACTCCTTACATATGGCGTCGTTTTTAATGACTCCAAGGAACATGCATGCCACGATAACGTACCAATTTTAGATCTTATGGATATCGCCAGATGCAAAATTAAATTTAAATACTTAATTGCATGCGATTTCCAAGTGCATCTGTTTTAATCATTAGACTGTCAGAAATTCGAGTAACTCTGTATAAAAAATAAATTTTATTTCTATTTTAGAATAAAATTGAATTCACAACTACTTAATGTGCATATGTAATATGAAGTTAAGCTTATTTATTAAATATGTACGCTACGGAGGCGAAAATTCATATTGATGCCAGATGAATAATGGTATTCATGTTTTTAAATTAATCGATCATGAATAAAATGGACGGAATTTTTTGACATTTATTAATTAGAACTTTTTGTGAATGCGGGGATAATAACCTTTGCAGCTAAAAATCCCATAATCCCGTCTTATCAATCAATCAATAGATGGAATTAAATGAGTGCAAATAACACAGGCTAATGAATATTTTACTCATATTGGATTCCCCAGATTAAAACTTGAAGATAGAAAATAAATTTTAGGTAGTTCAGACAATAGGAAAGAAAGGTTTTAGAGTTTGTTGTGTAAAAGTCCGAAAGCTAAGTTTTATCTTGGATTTAATTTGATTCATTATGGCGATAGCACCAGATTTGATTGATAGAAACTAATTCAATGCAATGAAGGAAATAAAATAACTTAATGCTAAATATTTTGCATAAAATATAAGAGTTTAAAATTTTAAGGATATTATAAATGGTAGATATGGGATCTATTAATTAATGAATGAATTTTTAATGACATTTTTGGATTACTAAATCCTTAGTTTAAAGGATAGAATTTGGGTAAATCTCTTGATCTATTTTCCACTCTCATAACAATTTGATTTATTATTTTTGCACTTAGTTTTAATGATTTTTTTACTAATTACACAGTATGTATCAATTATTTTACATTTACCCTATTCAGAACAATTTTCAGCATAATATTCTATTCTAAATATTATTCATAACACAAATTCTGATTTAGTGGTTCCTCTTTCGCACTAATAAGTTCAATAAAGCCATATTTTACAGTTTTAAAAGTGCTTCCTAAATATATTCGTCTGTAGAACGGAAAAACAGAACGATATTATGTCTGGAAGAAAGCATTCATTATTAAACAAGTAACTTGATAGTAATTGTTATATTTTAAATTAATTCAGTGCAAGTATTGAAATACTTTTTTTACAATTATAATGAAAAAAATATTATATAATGCCAACTCATTCAGTGTCTCTAGTTTTTAAAAAAATATTTCAATTTCCTTATTTAGTAAAAAATGCACAGAGTGACCTATAGATGGCGCCACGTTAAAATCGCATTAGGGAAATGGTAGTTTTGTGTCATTTAGATGGATAGGTGTGATTTAAAAAGAAAAGCGAGAATTCCGTGATCCATTAATATAAGAGACAAATATTTTCAGAAACTAGAAGACCGTTTTTCTGTTTTCATAGTGGATAAGTGCACAAACTTCAGTTTTTTTCAAGAAGATGAGATCGCGAAAATATAAAATCGCCTTCATATTATGTTTACATTGTTCTTAAAGGTCAGTTATTAATAAGTTTGCTGTGACTAAAAACAATATAGTCTTACCTTTTGTAAGTAGATTCAAAACAAAAAATTGACAATTTTATATATTTCTAAATATGCCATGTGATTTATGAAAAGAGATATGCAATTTTAAATTATTAAATTGTTGTAAAAATTTCAGTTCAAATTTTCTCAAAAATTTAATTTTAATCATAGCCACGATAACATGCACATAAATGCATATATTAAATATTTGCATGGATTTTGTGGCAAACGTTGGGAAATAGAAAATAATAACAAAGTTGCAGTTGACTAGGGGGAAAAAAATGTAATACAGATACAAAATATGCCATTGATATTAAGTTTATGTAAGAAATACAAATTTGAACAGTATAAAAAAATATCAAAACATGATTAACCCTTACCCAACCGGTGATGCCATTTCGCATGACAAAAGTCATCCTATTTTAAATTTTTACCAGATGTCATCACTTGGAATTATATGTTATTAAATGGCAACTTGACCTGGATACAAATAAATAATTTGAATGAATTAATCTAGATGAAATGAAAAATTTTAAGGATGAAGTATTACTCAGTTGACGTGAAAATTCCTCTCGTTACAGTGATAGTCTCTCGAACTTTTTTGTGTGACAAAATACCGTCAGATTTGAATCGCTAATAAATACGAGACTAATAATGGGAAAAGAATGGTTGACACCAAAACAGATAGATCATATCTGTAAAAGTTTGTCGCATAGTATTTGTTCTGCTTGTGACGTCATCGTACCAGTGTAGGCGCATGCGTGTGATTGTTATGAATTAGCTTTATGCAAGGTTATAAATAAGCGTAGAGTGGAAACGCGTTTAGATAGGAGGTTGATTCTGGTATCATTTTAAAGAGCTTCAGGAGTATTATTAAAACCCAAAGTGAGACAATAAAAATATTTATCAGAAAATAAGTAAAAATCGGTATTAAATTGAAAATTTCAAACTCAGCATGTTTTTTGATTATACCACGCAGAGTTTTCTTCCAAATTGTGCAAAACTTACAGAATACTTGACAATACGTAGAAGAAACATTGCATTAAAATTTTTAATTCCAAAATTTGAATATTACGTGAAATATGAACATTTTGCAGTAAGTAATGTTTTACTGCGCATACGCAAAATGTAGTTCTATATACTGTCAACAGATGGCGCCATCAAAAGTTACTCCAAATAAAAACATAAGAAAAGCGCCGTTCGGGTCCGCGCCGTAGATTTTTCGTGAAAACGTCGGGATAAAATCATAAAACAAGTGTTTCGTATTAATATGCAATTTAATTATCAATCTCTTTAATACAATATTTCCTCAGAGTAGTGTAATGGTTACAGAATAGATAAATCATAAGTTTATCGCATGTAGCAAGGGTCTGTGGTGGCTCGTGGTTTATATATTCTGTAACCATTATAATGCTCGGAGTAAATATTGTATTAATGAGATTGATAATTAAATTGCATATTAATACGAAACACTTGTTTTAAGATTTTATCCCGACGTTTTCACGAAAAATCTACGGCGCGGACCCAAACGGCGCCTTTCTTATGTTCTTATTTTTATTTATTTTTGTAATAAATATTAATTTGGGGCTACTTTCGTTCGTTTAGTTTACTTAACATCCTGTTCTGAAGCAACAAGAGGGCTAATTTAGGACAGATTTTGAACCGCGGTCTGATGACGAGGACGACACTTAAGACGGCATCTCCTTCTGCAAAGTTGCGTTTGCACTCTTTGTATTTTGAGAATTCGGAAGGAATTTAAATGGAGAAATGTGTTCCTCAGCTCTTTACGTTCTAAATGCTCTTCTGAGGCATTATTCTAGACGGTGCGTTATTTCTATGTTTCTTTATTTTGATAGTTAAAAAAAATACGTACAGAGTTGTAAGAACTCGCTGATTTTTTCGAAAATATTCTACGTAGTCAATCATATTTTTTACTTCTCGAACCACTAAAACAAGCTTTTGTGTTTAATGAATAAGTGTACATCTAATTACGTTTCCGAGTGCAAAAGTTTAAAATATGAACACTCCGTTTAGGTTAGTGCTTAAAAACAATCAGCAAGAAAAATATAGAATAAATTTAAAATAGAATCTTGACTTAAACTCTAAACTATAACAGCAAAAAAACAACCAAAATATTTTTATTTAAAAACGATAAAATTTAAAGAGTAAAGTTTAGGAAAAAATTATATACAATGAATACAATGTTTAAGTAGCCCTCAATTGCAGCAGCAAAACAAAAAAAAGAGAACAGTGGAAATCAAGATCATACAAAGATAGCCAAAAAAATAAATAAAAATAAATTAATAAATAAATAAAATAAAAAATAATAAATTAGTAATAAAAAATAATAAAATAATAAAATAGTAATGCAAAATAATAAAAAATAATAAAATAGTAATGCAAAATAATAAAAAATAATAAAATAATAAAAAATAATAAAAAAATAATAAAAAAATAATAAAATAATAAAAAAATAATAAAAAAATAAAAAAATAATAAAATAATGATAGCTTAGTTATATTAACGTCCCATTTTGACGCAACATGAGGGCTATTTTGGGACGAACCTCGAAATTTTGAACCGAGATCGGATGACGAGAAAGATACCTGAGCTGGCACCTCCCTCTGAAAACTTCCTCACCACACCAGCATTAAATTTTTATTAGTAAATAACTTTCAATCCATATGCTGTTATTTGCATTGTCTCCTTGGCTGGGTGCGCCCTTGTAATGTGAAACTTCTATATATGTTAATATGTATTTAATTTCCATCCATGTTGCTGGGTGTAGTATGTATATGTGAGGAAAAACTTTTAATAAATGCGAGTGGGGCTGGCGTCCTCCTGCTGCTTCTGGTCAGTTCTCTTCCCCTCCGACTCTTTAAAGCCTTAAACCCAGGAGGGTAGGCTGGGTCGGGGTGGGTTGTATCGCACCACACCAGCGGGAGGACGTTTGGCCCCCTATATGTGATTTAACACGCAGCAGTCCCCATACATAGCAGATCTTCACTGGAATCGGGTTTCAAACCTGGAACCGAGACCTTACTACTATGCCACCGCGGTCCATAATTCGGGCTGGAAAGGATTAAATAAATATTTGAGAAGTACTTTCCCAATTAGTGAATTTGAAAATTAACTATTATTAATTAAACAGTGTTAGAAATTATTTATAATATACATCCATTGCTTAAATTTGAAGTAGAAAAGAGGTTTGGAGTCGTATTGAATTCAATCAATCAATTCGATTTCCGCAGCACTTGATGAAAAAAACCATGTATCAATTTGCAACAACATATACTGATGTGTACATACTCACGTTATATCCACGCAAAATGTAGAAATAACCAGTTTTCAGTGAAGTTATTTATGCTGATGTTAAAATACCTGTAATTTGCCAAGTTTTTTTTATTGTTGTTTTGTTTTGCCTCAGACGTCCATTCTAAGGTAATTTGAAGCAGTTTTCCTAGGTTCCACATCAAGCGGTATTAATTATCTTTTCATTTTTAAGGAAAATAAACCAAGATAATTATTTTCAAACGCGGTTGCTGCGTTGTTTTGCATTGAAAAATAGCTGCAATTTTCGTTCGCTCTGTTATTCCATATTATTTTCAATTCGATCTTTTTTTAAATTCGCGTGTATGAAGTACTCAAAGAGAGGTTATTGTAGCGTGAGAAAATATACCTAGAGATTTTGACGAATATCTACATTATACCCTCCAATTGAGTTCGAATTTTGTGAAAAAAATTATTATGTCTGTCTGTCCGAGTGTATGTGAGCACGAGAACTCGGAAATGGAAGGCTGGGTTATGAATGCTGAAAGTTGGAAATTTAATTTAAGGGGAGTTGGAACCCAAAGTCCGTTAACCCTAACCCTGTTAATTGGATGTACCTTTTCTCAAAATCTGTTATAGATCCATGTTTGAAATTTTTTATACAAGTAAAGTACGCCTTTTTCAGTATACTGAAATGGTTTTTTTTTAAAATTCAAAACCTTATTTTTTACAATTTTTTTTATGCCAAAACAGAAAATGTGAAATTGGCCATTTCGATGTGCCTTTTCTCAAAATCTGTTATAGATACATGTTTGAATCTTTTTATACAAGTAACGTACACCTTTGTCATTATACTTAAATGAGCGTTTTGAAAACAACTTAAAAATTTAATTTTTACAAATTTTATTGTATCAAAATAGGGTAAAATTTCACTATGTCTAATTAAATATTTTGTGAATTTATAAAAAATTAAAAATTAACCGAAAACTCATTTCAGTATAATCAGAAAGGTGTTTTGTACTTCTATAAAAAAATTCAAACATGTATCTCTAATAGATTTTGAGAAAAGGTACATCGAAGTGACCAATTTAACCTTTTTTGTTTTGACACAAAAAAAATTGCAAAAAAATAAATTTTTGAATTAAAAAAAATCATTTTAGTATAATGCAAAAAATGCACTTTACTTGTATAAAAAATTTTAAACATGAATCTATAGCAGATTTTGAGGAATGGTACATCGAAGTGGCCAATTTAACATTTTCGGACCAACTCCCTTTAACGGTTATATGAAATCTGAGTCGAGGCTCAACTTGCTAACGGGTTAACGAGTGATTATAAAAAATACTTTTCCGATACATGACTCCATATACCGTTGGAGGTAACGGAATAAAATCTTGAATGCAGGTTTTATACGGTATACGCTCAAGAACGACGTGAAAAAGCAATAGCCCAGATCTCGCAGTTACGGTTACAGTGACAGGATTTCGAAATTTTCGAGTGGCAACACTTACTTTTTTCCCAAAGAACACACAGTAAAAAAAATATAAAATGGATTTGAAACGGTATTTTTAGCTCGAAAAATTTCGGAGCTAGGCAGTGTTTTGGTTTTCACTTTTTTTTTGTATCTGCCTGGTACCGCCATTTTTTTGCTCTAAAAAATACCGTTCCAATTCCATTTTAAGTTCTTTTACTGCGAGGATCACGGTTCCGTGAAAAAAGTAAGAGTTGCCATTTTAAAATTTCGAAATTCTGTCACTGTAATCTTAACTGTGAGAGCTGGACTATTGTTTTTCACGTCATTCTTGCACGCATTTCCCACAGAAACGTGATCCTCGCAGTAAAAAAAAACTTACAATGGATTTGGAACTATATTTTTAGCTCGAAAAATTTCAGCGGAAGGTACCCTATTACCACAAGATATTGTACGATATTTTTGCGATGTTGTTCGATATTCGGAATAATGTACAATATCGTGAAGATATCGTAGCAATATTGTAGAGCATCTTGTGCTAATAGGGTAGTGTTCTGGTTTTCACCTTTCTTTGTCTCTGCATGGAACTGCCATTTTTTTGCGCTAAAAATACAGTTCCAAATCCATTTTAACTTTTTTTACTGCGAGGGTCACGCTTCCGTGAAAAAAGTAAGTTTTGCCATTTTAAAATTTCGAAATTCTGTCACTGTAATCTTAACTGTGAGAGCTGGACTATTGTTTTTCAAGTCATTCTTGAACGCATTTCCCACAGAAACGTGATCCTCGCAGTAAAAAAAACTTAAAATGGATTTGGAACGGTATTTTTAGCGCGAAAAATTAAATCTCCAAATACATCACCAAAGATTTTTTTATAATCACCCTGTACTTGATTTAACTACTGTACGACGAAGTTAGAATCAAGACCCTTCATATTGTAGAAGTATCGAAAAAATTTATTGGAGAACTCTGTCGTTAAATTATAGTGTAAATCTAATGATAAAAACTTTTCGAATTACGATGCTTTTGCACAGATATTTTTCATTCATTTGGCAAAAAATAAATGTTTTATAAATTTCCGTTGAAAAATGTGGATTAATTTTATTCATGAGAAATAAAAATGACCAGTCATTGTCACAGATTTGAAAATACATTTATAAATAAAAAAAAATCCCTTTCTGCAAGCTGGAAGGCAAAGGTAGATTCATTTACGTTAATGTTACAAAAGTAATGAAATATTACATATTGATCAATACAAACATAGCCCATGACTTTATTGTTTCCACACATTGCAATATTTGCATCGTGATTCTGTTTTCATAGCATTTAATTTTTTATTATATCAAGGTTTTATCATTCTACTCAAAAAGTTATGCTTGATTTATTAGTCAGTACATTGCTCCATTTTTTAATACCCCAAACATAATCATTCGACAGGTAGGAATCATAAAGAAATAAATATCCCAGCAGTACAAATATCCCCTAGAAACTACTCTATTTGGTCATGTCCTATACGAAATCTATCTAAAATATATATTTGCAGATACGAGTTAAAAATATTTTCATTTCAAATTAAATATCTTTATGCATTTTTATTTTTTTAACGCTAAATCATATTTTATTTCTGTTCCGAAGGAATAATTTGTAGTTGAAAACGAAATCGGGAATCTTCAAACTGCAGAGAAAGAAGAACATTTCTTCATATAAATTCCGAATAAAGTAGAAAGATTTATGATTCCTTACTAAATGAAATTCAAGATTTTAACATATTTAAATAATACTATAAAAAGAAATATAGAAAATGGAGAAATCGAAGAAAAGTAAAGTTCGATTAAAAAGTATATTTTCGTTTCTGTATCTGCATTTATCTTATTTTACATCAAAATCTATTTCACTCGAATTCTTTTCAAACGTACATTCAATCGAATCATTGCAAATAATATTATCCTTCTGAATAGAATATTACCATTATAAAGTTTTTATCAGAACAAAATTATTTTTTCCATTATTGAAATTGCTCTCAAGAACATATATCATAAATTATTCATTACTATGCATGAAATTTATTACTATAACGTTAAATTATCCATTTCCTGCATTGCAGAATTTTCGATACATTTAGAAAAAAGTTTAGCCAATATAAAAAAGCATAAAAGAATAAAATTAATGCTAATTTCGCGAAAGTACTTTTTTTGGGGGAAAATCGATAGTTTTTGCAATTTTATGTTTTGTTTAAATTGAAAAGAATAATCGTATACGTTATAAATAAAGGAATCGGAAATATCTCTAATATTTCAAAAAAATTTCTTGCGCTAATAGGGACATCTGTGGTGATTTTTAAGCTAAAGCCACATCGAAATACCACTCAAACGCTTGAGGGAAAGGGGAAACGTGTATCAGTTTTTACTAAACGTTAAAGATTTTTTCATTCGTTAATTAATATTAATTAGAAAAATTTATTGCAAAACACGAGCACTAATGACATTCCTAATGCCACGAGGCAAGATGCGGGACTATTAAGCCTTGCATCAAACGGAGAATTCTCCATTTGCATTTCAGTCTTTGCTTAGAAGTGACGAAATATGCTACTTTGAATTTCTACAGAATGCAAATTTTTTGAACAAAAAAACATTCATGATTTTCGTTTAACACATTGCCTATATAGCATCTGATATAAATAGAATCTGTTATAAATAGTATCTGATATAAATAGCATCTGATATAAATAGCATCTGATATAAATAGCATCTGATATAAATAGTATCTGATATAAATAGCATCTGATATAAATAGTATCTGATATAAATAGCATCTGATATAAATAGAATCTGTTATAAGTAGTATCTGATATAAATAGCATCTGATATAAATAGCATCTGATATAAATAGCAGATCTGATAGAGTATCCACTTTAATCGTAGTCCAGAACCTATTTCTTCACCGTTAGGCATCGGCATGTGCTTCCTATCGGAAAAGGTATTTTAAATGACGTAAAGAAATGCATTTTATGGTTTTTGAATGCATAAATACACTGTTGAAAAAATTACAAGGCCAATATTTTTATACAGCCCCCTCGGTCCTATTAGAAATATTTGGTAAAATATTCTTGACACACTGACATTTTAAACAAAAAAAGGTTAAAAAGGTTCCACTCTTCTTCGAAAAAAACCGATCGAGTTATGAAGCTTTAAATATTGCCATTTCAGTGGCTACTTCGAGAATGATCCGCCAATCAACGCGGTACTAAATTTCATTTAAGCTTGAATTGTAGGCTGTATTTGGTATGACCTTTTCTTTTACTTAATTTATTGGTAATGAGCCTTATGTGTCAACCGACCTTTTTCATTTTTGACCGCTTGTTCTACATAAAAATTCGTCCGATTTGAAGTTTGCGATCATCCCTAAAGATTTGCCGATAAAGTTCCGACCACCAGAGGGCACTAAGTATGCGTGTATGAGAAGCCACCGGATACGTAAGCAGGTTCTCGCTACCTTACCGGGTATAGTAATGGTGTGGGGTTGAGTTACCGCCACTCCGATGACGGGGCGTACCTCCTGAGGGAGGAGTGGTTGAACCATGGTCGGTGATGGCTATTAGTACTCCACCCTCAGTGCCAGTTTGCTGTCATGAAGACCTTTATTTATTTAACACCCGGATGCTTAGGCCGGGGGGCTGTAACTTGACTTGTGGTATGTAACGAATTTGTCGATAACATAGTTACTTTTAGTTTAGAACGAGTTTCCATGGCTTATTTCCATATCTCTACTAATAATAACGGAGAATGTGTGTGTGTTTGTGTCCGTGTGTTGGTCCTCTACAGGGTAGATCGATAGACCAAGAGCTACAAAATTTGGCACAAACATACTTTGGAGAGTGGGAATGTGCACCTCGGAGCACTTTTTTTTTAAATTTTAATTAGAATTTTAATTAATTAAAAATTAACCGAAATTTTGGCGTTTTTCCTTAACAACTTCCGAAAATATGACAGGAAAAAAATCTTTTTAACACCATCTGAAAAGGCGAAAAATTACCTTTACAATGATATCAATTAAGTTGCCTTACAATTTTGTCTCAAATTTTAATAAATTTAAAAAAATATTTTTTGGCATAATTTACAACAATACTTTCATTGTCGCAACGCAACTCAAACCGTTTTCATTGTTTAAATAAATATTTAATTTTGAGATAATATTCTAATACATTTTGCTTTCATATTTTATTTCTTCAAAATTCTTGCGAAATCTGTAAACCAAGCTCTCAGAGAAATTGCTTTGCTTACATTAAGAAATATATCCATTAATCTGAATGGTTATTGTTGCTATGGTTTCATTATTTTCTTAGCATGTTTTAATCCAGCTAACATGCCGTTGGCTAAAAAAATGAGCTGCGTCATTTAATTGTTGAAATCAAATGCATATTTTGCGAGAGAAATGAAAGTGAAGATATTTCTGACAATATGGAATTAGAGGTTACATGGCATCGTCAGTTATTTGACTCCATTAGTATTATTTCTATAGACAATGAACAGAAGAGGTCCAATGCCATTAATAAAACATTGGTTAAATATCTACCACAATCTGAAGTTTAAAATTACATTGTTAAGAGAACCATGAATATAAAATGGTGCAAGATTTAATTGAAATCATATTCCCGGTGAACAAACTGGTCGCCGAAGGCGGCTAGTATAATATAACAGAACCGTTACTACTAGTTTTCATAAAATGTCATCTATATATTTTACGCGTCATCTTTAGACGAAGGGGAAGAGTTGGTCTGTGAATAACTGGATAAATACAACCGTCCCTAATAGCAGTCCTATGTTACGGTATTGCGCATTCTTCTTGGAAGTGGGCTTATTTGCATTCGAAGAAGCAGGATTTTTAGAGAA
>BGPR01008940.1:2017-13249 GCA_013235015.1 Araneus ventricosus | reverse complement strand
GCATAACAATTACGCTCGACAAGATCTTTCGCTTTTCTTTTCTTTCTGTTCGGGTTCAACTGCCATCGGAGATACCTAATTTCACTGATATTAAAGAAGATGTTTCAATTTTGTTGAGATAGGCATGAAAAGAGTCACACACAAAGTATTAGTAACACATGTGTACTTATACTATCGGTGTTTAAAATCCAACAATACTAAACATAGGATATTAACGTTAAACGCAGGAAAATATATGGGATCGAGAAGTAAAAATTATAAAAACGTTAATGTTATTCCTTATTCTGTAATGTATTTCTATCAATGTAAAATTTGCATTTAGTTTGGTATATTTAATGCGTTTACATTGTCACATGAATAATGTAAGATATGGTTCCCAGAAAGAAATAACTAGTTTTATGATGAGTGTATTATATAATAAGCTGTGACATTTATCTAGATGAGCTCAGAAAAAAAGTGGCTTTGGTACTCATTCCACACCTTCTAACATTTTTAAGGGCTCATTTACAAACTTCCCTGAATTTTTAAAATAATAAAACAACAACAAAAAATGAAAATAAAAATTATAAAAATGCTTAAAAACATTAAAAATTTTTTAAAATATTAAAAACAAAATAAAAAATCTTAAAAAATGTTTATGAAAAATCCACAAAAAAATTATCACGTTTTTAGTTAGTGTATTCCTCACTAGATGGAGATATGTGCGCGTACCTTCTTGCTAAGTTTACTTTCTAACGGCGTCCTTTCTTTTGTTCCACTCCACAACTTTTATAAGAGGTAAGATTTTTGCCATTTTTTTCATTCTTTGTTTAAAAGACTGTTTATAATTTCTTCTTTGTGCATAAATGTTTTTCTTTCCAATATATTCCGGAATGGGTTCCGGCCTTAGAGGAAATTAATGTTAAATTCAGGTCTTAAAGTCTTTTTCTTTACAGAAAACCTATTCTAGTTTGGAATCTGCATGGATGAATGATGAAATCATGCACCGGATTCTTACTTCTTATCGTTGTCTACTATTATTTTTGTATTTTTTACTCTTCCATAATTAAAAATTCCTTTTATTAGTATTTATATTTATTTTGAGCTCAGAAAACATATGATTCTGCACATTTATTTGTTGGATTCTGCGATTTTGTACAGAATTGAATAAAACGGACTTTTATTACTTCAGTTAAGTAGTAATATATATCTATACACTTATTTATCCTTTGTAATAAAATTTGTGAATCATTGGAAATTAAGCGAATGCATCATATGCATCACTATATAAATATTTCAATAAATTTTAACAATGACAGAGTCTAATTGTAAAAAAAAACTTTAAAAGAAATCAAATGGATTTAGAAAAATGCTTTTAAGTATTGACAAAAATCTTGTATAAAAATGCATAGCCACATACACATGTGTCCATTCACTAAAATGAGTTAAATGACAAATTATATATAATAGACGATCAACACATTAAATTTTTTCATCATTATCTCTATATTTGTTTATAAAATAAAAAAGGAATATAAAATAATTTAAAATCATTTGAATATTAGTATAGCTTGTTATCTTGATATAGAAATTTTATCAATAGCAAAACTGATTTATAGTTGAAAAAATTGATAAAGTTAGTGAATCTACTTTCTTCTAAACTCATTAATAATACTAATAATAAATGTTTGTGAATTTCTTCGTCGCTATTAATATATAAGTTTGTCTTTTGAAACATTCTTACGTTTCAGAATAAGATATATATATATATATATATATTTCCTTGACTAATGATAATTTCTATAAAATAGCTTCTTCCTAAACAAAGCATTGCCACACAATAGCTGTTTCAATTAGATGCATTATACGAAAACCTTCTATTGATTAAATAGTTACCCATTTCTCAACGTTGTTGGCGCACTTTCAGTCATAATCTGTTTCTAAGAACTGAATCGTAGCGAACTTAACAATAAAACTATTTGCTCCATTGAATATTCAAATACTATTAAATGCCATTTCCCTAATTATGAGGCTCTTCGCCTAGTGTGGTCCCCACATTGTGTGACGATGACACGTCAGAGCGAAATTCTTGAATGACAATTATGCTAATCAGCTCGCCAGCTAAGTGAGTATCTTCGCTCGGTTAAGATAATTAGTTCCCAGGAGTTGTGTTCGCACGGTTTGTGTGGGGACTTTAAGGTTGGATAGAGAAAAATATAGCTTTAAGGAGAGTTGGTACCCTAAGTCCGTTAACCCTAACTCTGTTATTTCGATGCACCTCAAACTCTGTTATAGATTCATGTTTGCAATTTTTTATACAAGTAAAGTACATCTTTATCATTACACTAAAATGATATTTTTTTTAAAAAATTCAAAAATTGAATTTTTACAAATTTTTTTGTGTCAAAACAAAAAATGTTAAATTGGCCACTTCTATGTACCTTTTCTCAATATCTGTTATAGATTCATGTTTGAAATTTTTTATACAAGTAAAGTACACCTTTCTAATTATACTGCAATGAGCGTTTGGTTAATTTTTAATTTTTTTTATAAATTTACAAAATATTTAATTAGTCGTAGTGATATTTTAACCTATTTTGACACAAAAATTTTTTAAAAATAAAGTTTTGAGTTTTTTTAAAAAAAAGCTCAATTTAGTATAATGAAAAGATGTTTTTTTACTTGTATAAAACATTTCAAACATGAATCTATAACAGGTATTGAGAAAAGGTAAAACGAAGTGGCCAATTTAACATTTTTTGCTTTGACACAAAAAAATTTGTAAAAAATAATTTTTTGAATTTAAAAAAAAAAACATTATTTCAGTGTAATGAGGAAGATGTACTTTACTTGTATAAAAAATTTCAAACACGAATCTATAACAGTGTTTGAGGTACATCGAAATTGCAGAGTTAGGGTTTCCGGACTTAGGGTTCCAACTCCCCTGAAGTGAACATGGAAGTTGCATCTAGGTGGCCGAAGCCATTCAATGGACTTTTTAAGTACTGAGTACTTTATGATTACGATACATTTTTCAGAAAAGAGAAAAAAAAAGCATAATAAATTTTCTCACTTAAAATAAATTTAATTAAAAAAATCAAGAACACGCAGATTCTTATTTGTGAACAAAACAGAAAGTTTTTTCATTCAATTATTTTTCACTTCTTAATCTTAAGATCTATAGTTTCGTGAGCTACCTACCAGGTGGCGATATGGTTATGGAATCAAAATTTATTTTAATTGATGATTAACTTAAGATCTATAGTTTCGTGAGCTACCTACCAGGTGGAGCCATGGTTACGGAATCAAAATTTAATCTAATTGATGATTAACTTAAGATCTATAGTTTCGTGAGCTACCTACCAGGTGGCGCCATGGTTACGGAATCAAAATTTAATCTAATTGATGATTAACTTAAGATCTATAGTTTCGTGAGATACCTACCAGGTGGCGCCATGGTTACGGAATCAAAATTTAATCTAATTGATGATTAACTTAAGATCTATAGTTTCGTGAGCTACCTACCTGGTGGCGCCATGGTTACGGAATCAAAATTTAATCTAATTGATGATGAACTTAAGATCTGAAAGGAATAAAGCAATTTATTGTCATTGAAAATGCGCAAGTGTGGAAAATTTCAAAGACCTATCACAGGAAGAAGAGAGTGAAAAAAAAACAAGATTAAGAAATGCCTTCTTTTAAAACACGAAATTCCTTCGGAAACTTGGGGAGGGTGAGGGTCACCTAGAATATGAGGATGGGAAGTCATCGAATAAGCAAGCGGGTTCTCACTTCCCTGGAAGGTAAAATAATGGAGTGTGTTTAAATTGGCCCCATTTTCGATGACCCGTCGTAGCTCCTACTGGAGGGATTGATGCATGGATCGGTGATGGCCATTTCGTGACTGACTACAAACCTCTGTCGTTATCGCGGCCGTCCGGTCATACAGTAATCCGGATGCTTAACCAGGTTGGTATGTATCATTTTTATTACAAACCTAAAAGAATTCAAGTTGAATAAAAGTGTTTGATGAACTCTAATCCATACAGCAACATTTCGAGATTTCTTTCAGATATAAGGTTTTTCGCGAGTTATACTGTATTATGTTCTCTTATGCATTAAAAACATTTACTATTAAATCTTGCGAAATATAGTAATTTCAGATACAGAACAGTAGAAATAAATAACCTTAATGATTTCTTCAAGTTTTTAAGAACTAAAATACTTGCTTTTTAAATCTTGTTTTCTAATTAAAAACGTAATAATCCATGTCAAATAATGCAAACCGTAATCACTTAACTCCCATGTAAATAATCCTTAAATGGTATTCATTTTTAGTCAATTTATACTGTTTAACTTCGTCTTTTAGTCTTTCATAGGATAGATGTTATTGAGATCATTATATGTTGACAACGTTCTGTGCGTATTGGTTACCTTTTTTCAAAATAAATTAATTCTTAACCACAATTATAGTATATAAGAATAGTGGTCTGTAGTGGACAATTTAATTTCGAGAGCATGATTAATTATTTTTCCTTAACATTTGCATTTGATGTATCTCTCATTCGGTGGCATGGTATTGTTACGAAGCAGTAAAGTTGTTTTCCTAACATGCTAATCTTATGACAAGAAAGGAAGTTTTACAGAGGTTTTACTGGAAGCCAAGCGAATGAACCCCGACCTTGGCGATAGAGCGAAGCTTCCAGAAAAATTCCGGAATTATGATCCTATCTCTATTACGAGCGGAAATATCAAGAACTTTCGAGAGATTGCTATGTGACGTCATATCCTATCGGAAAGATATAAAAAACCGAACTGATAGACTTTGAGGCCTAATGAAAGTGCTGTGACTGATAGTTATTAGTGATATGTTCCCTGCTTGAGTTACTAATTTATAAAGTTCTACTCAGTTTTGTTACCTGTGATTAGTGTTCTTCTGGAATTTCGTCAAATAAAGAGTCATTTATTTATTTTTATTATCCTGCTTGTTGGACTGCATTTACGTACACCCACCAGATGATTTCTGTAACAGTGTTTAAGCGAAAATTCTTCCATTATGAGATTTATGTATTTATGTTCATCATTTGATTTCATTTTATTATCTGAAATTTAAGAAGAAATTAGGATGCTGCCTCTGAATTTTAAAATTTTTCGATCTTGCAAAAAATATAGTTTTGTGAAAAGTTCGTAAATCTTATTAAGGAGAGTTGGAACCCTAAGTCCATTAACCCTAACCCTGTTACTTCGATGTACCTTTTCTCAAAATCTGTTATAGATTCATGTTTGAAATTTTTTATACAAGTAAAGAACATCCTTCTCAATATACCGAAGCGATTTTTTAAAAAATCAAAAATTTATTTTTTACAATTTTTTTGTGTCAAAACAAAAAAATGTAAAATTGGGCAATTCGATGTACCTTTTCTCAAAATCTGTTATAGTTACATGTTTGAAACTTTTTGTACAAGTAAAGTACACCTTTCTAATTACTGAAATGAGCTTTAAAAAAACTCGAAACGATTTTTTTTACAATTTTTTTGTGTCAAAATAGGGTAAAATTTCAATATGTCTAATTAAATATTTTGTGAATTTATAAAAAATTTAAAATTAACCAAAAGCTCATTTCAGTAGAATGAGAAAGGTGTACTTTACTTCTATAAAAAATTTTAAACATGCATCTATATGACAGATTTTGAGAAAACGTTCATCGAAGTGGCCAATTTAACATTTTTAAGTATAATGAGAAAGATGTACTTGACATCTATAAGAAATTTCAAACATGCATCTATAACAGATTTTGAGATAAGGTACATCAAAGTGGCCAATTTAACATTTTTTTGTTTTGACACAAAAAAATTTGTAAAAAATAAATTTTTGAATTTAAAAAATCATTTTAATATGATGAGAAAGATGTACTTTACTTGTATAAAAAATTCCAAACATGAATCTATAACAGATTTTGAGAAAAGGTACATCGAAGTTACAGGGTTAGGGTTAACGGACTTAGGGTTCCAACTCCCCTTTTAAATAGAAAGAATTATTTCGATTTCTGCTAAAGTTTTTTTAAAAATTTATTAAGCTCAAAGTATACAAAAAAGACGTATACGTGAAAATATTTACATTGCGAGAATAATTGATGGATCTTAAGTGATTAAATCTCAGAAAAGTTTAAAATACTGACAGCATGAAAATAAATTATACTCCTAGATGATGAATGTCAAAGGAATGAAAAAGTTTATCTACTGTTTTGATATAATCTGGCTGGAATTCCCTTAATTTAAATCCAAATAATAATTGGTTTCTTATAAAATATAAGCTTTGATAAAATTTATGGGCGGAATCTAAATATTGTCTTTAAGTTCAGTTTTGAAAATAGAATAAATGATTCAGGCAAATTTTAAGAATAAAAAAACTTATCATCTATTTGTGTTTCCTTTATTTTATATAATTGAAGTGATTCAGTAGAAAGATATTTTGTTTTTTTAACCCTTTCGCGTTTGTTGGTTTCGCAGTGAAACCACACATTGAGCATTTTTATACTGCGCATGAGGGAAACGTAGCTTCATTTTTCTTTGATAACTTAAAAACCGGATATATAGGCATATATATGAAAATTCCAGTTCAATACCGTCAGTATTCACAAAGATATTGGCATTGCAAGAGCTAAATTGCTGTTGATCTCTAAGAGCAACAAAATGATGAGGGTTCTTGCACATATTGATAATTTTAAAAATTGAATCTTCGAAAGTAATAATGAAGGTTGAATATCCTGAATACTCATGTATAATTATAAATTAAATGCATAATTTAAATTGCATTTCGATGATAACTTATTCGGAGGAAGATTAGCCGGTTAGCATTCATTGGTTTGACTGCGAAACCACAAATTTCTTGATAATAAAAAATGATAATTTTTTTTCCTTTACATATTTATGATCAACTATATGTCTAAAACTCATTTTTCAAATAAATTTAGCAAGTTTCAAAACGAAACATGTTGTGAACTTGAAACGGTTAATTTTAATTTTAAATTAACGAAACTTTCAGATATAAATCAATATGCCTGAAGAGTTTATATATTAACTCGTTCATACATTGAAAAAAAATCTAATATTTTAAACAGTTCTACAGAAACTGATTTCTGGAACTAATTTCAAATAATATGCATGTTATTTTTATTTTACTATTTTTAGCAGTTATGCTATGTTACTGAGAGATCGGAAGCTTCTACATGCTCATTAATTATTTTTAGCTTCCAATTTTAATAGAGAATTTCTTAAACAGTGGGGAAATAATTTCAAATAATATGCATGTTATTTTTATTTTACTATTTTTAGGAGTTATGCTATGTTACTGAGAGATCGGAAGCTTCTACCTGCTCATTAATTATTTTTAGCTTCCAATTTTAATAAAGAATTTCTTAAGCAGTGCGGAAATAATTTCAAATAATATGCATGTTATTTTTATTTTACTATTTTTAGGAGTTTGCTATGTTACTGAGAGATCGGAAGCTTCTACCTGCTCATTAATTATTTTTTGTTTCCAATTTTAATAAAGAATTTGTTAAGCAGTGCGGAAATAATTTCAAATAATATGCATGTTATTTTTATTTTACTATTTTTAAGAGTTATGTTATGTTACTGAGAGATCGGAAGCTTCTAGCTGCTCATTAATTATTTTTAGCTTCCAATTTTAATAAGGCATTTTTTTAAACAGTTCGACTGCTATTTTATATTTTGACCGCTGTTATTTCATTTTTTCTTTATTAATATGTTTAATTTTGTAATTAGTATAAGTTTTCTCAATCTATATAAGTGAGCAATGCAGGTAAATTTATTAAAAAATAAATAAAATAATAATGATAAGTTTAATGTTCAATGTAATATTTATATATAAAAAATTTAATTGGAAATGTCGATTACTAAATCAAAAGTTGTAACGAGTTGTAATAATAACTTATTATTAAAAACTGACTAAAAATAGGTTAAAGTTTTAGAGAGGCAAAAAGTATTTGCATCAAAATGTGGAGTTAGTTGTACTTACGTCTGTTTGCTGATATAAAACCTATATTACATATTACTAATGACACTCTAAAGAACATAGAATATTTTTATTTTCTGGAATATGTCATCACTTTTTTGACAGCAAATAATTGCATCCAAATAAACTAATTTAATCCAAAATGTTTTTTAAAAAATAATACGACTCGTAAGCAATCGTATTTGAACAAACCAATCTCAGAATATTATCAATTTAAATAAGGAAAAAGCAAACTGTACATGAAAAATGAAAAAAGTAACATTAATACAAATGTAATTTATATATTATTGTCAATGTCCCTACATGCTCATAAATGTGTAAATATTTAAGAAAAGAAACCTTTAAGTTTCTTTTTGATTGAAAAGAAAATACTCTCATTATTTAAATATTGCATATTTGAGAGTGAGAATTGAAAGAAATATTTTTTTCCTTTTCTTGGATAAAATTGTTTATTTTTAACAGTGATAGAAATGTAAATCAAAACTAACGTTTTATAAGTATTATAAGAAGAAAACTCTTTAAATCGAAGCAAGTGAAAAAGAATTGGTATTGAATTGATGAAAGAAAAAGGTCTGGAATTTAATTGAAAAAAATTGTTCCGTTATTTGTATTCCATTTGTTTGATTTCACGTCATTTCCATTCTCTGTAATTTTATTCTTAGGAAAGTTATGACATATTCCTATCTTTTTCTCTCTAAATATGAATGAAAAAGAAAAGTTTATTCATATTCAAAGATGAATATTTCTCTCATACCATTGAAATTACTCTTAAGAAGATGAGCCATAATCTCTTCAATATATTCTTTGGAAGTTCATCTTAAAATGTTAAAGTTGATGTAAAAGTTTCTCTCGACTATTACTTCTTAGCTTTCAAAGTCCATTAAAGTTGCGGAGGAATAAAAAGATGAAAATTTGCAAGTGTTTAAATGTTTGAGAAAGTTGACACTGATAATTTTTTTATAAGAATATATTTTTTGAACTTAATATTAACTCCGAAATTATTTTCAGATATTCATTCGAATTTAATCTTGAAATTTCAACGGAGATATAAATTGTTTTCTTAACTATCTCGTGTTAGATTTCAAAAATCATTAAAGTTTCGGAAGAATAAAAAGAGATAAATTTAGAAAAGTTTGAAAAAAGCTGACAGTAATAACTTATTTTATATTAGCATATATTGTTGGTGGTAAATGTTAAAATTCAAAGTAATTTTCAGATTTTCATAATTCTTCTATTAACTAATAATAAGCAAAATATGACAGGAGGCTGTATTTTCAAACAACCGCTGATGTTAAAGGCGTAGGACTACATTACTCGCTTGACTCTTTTCCGATTTTCAAATTTTTTCTAACTTCTGTCGTTACCCTTTATCTCTAAAATAAGACATTGGTGATGTTTTTAACATATGTAGTTACCGAGATATAGAGGATCGCTTCACCAATTCATGCGTATTTTTGCCCAACTTTGCGAATCAATAGTCGCTGAACTACAATTTAGATTTTCAATATTTTTTTGTAACTTCTGTTGTTACCCTTTATCTCAAAAATAAGGTATTAGATATGTTTTAAACATATGTAGTTACCGAGATACAGAAGATCTCCCATACAACGATTTTTGTGGCATTCTGGCATGTGAATAAAATTCCTTCCTGAGACCCCAATGGGAGGAACGTGATCCTATGTTAAAATTTCAATTATTACTAAGTATTCGAAATAAAGTTATTATACATTTTAAGATGGTGTGAAGTCTGGAAATGTATGCAGTGTCAAGTGACATCCACATCATCTGACGATGGCTCTGGACTACTAGATCCGTCCAAACATATGACAGTTAAAGAAGGAAAGTTAATATAAGTTGTTTTATTTTGAAGCGTGTGGGTCATAACTATTTAATCTGCTTATCTGCCGATAATATCGCTTGCAGTTTTTTCAAATGATTCCTAATTTTGGATTGGGAAAACTTTTTTCGGGTATAGTGGAAGGAATAAAAGCTATTTAAAAGAATTCTTGTTCCACTTGAAGCTCATTTTATTCATTATTCTAATGAGACAAATATTCTTTAAAAAACACCAAGACAAAACTAAAATTCTAGACTTCAGACACTCAAATATATTTAGATAAAGAATGGTAGTGTAATGAATCCTTCCTATCAATTAAAAACATATGAAACCAATATCCCATTCCTATTAAATGCAGTCTGTAATGGTATTATATTAGTTACATAATAAACGTCTCTATGAATTGAATCATATCGAATTTAACTATGCTACCATTTGCCCAATTGCACGTCCAAACACTATTAAGTGCCATTTCCTCTAAAATATATGGCTATCCGTTCATACATAAGGCATATAGCAAACGGCTGCTTATCAGTTTCCTTCACAATTCATCATAATGGCCCGTCATATTGAAATTCTCAAATGACAGCTGTGTTAAACAGCAACACCCACTAACAGAGTATCTTTGCACAGAAGAGATAATTTGTTTCAAGGAGTTACGTTCACACATGTATTTGGAAAATTTCAAGGAAGAATGACGAAAATTAAAGAATTTAAGTAAATGCTAAAATAAATATTTGAAAAGATTGATTTTTTGATGTTGAATAAAGATGGAATTTCGCCAACGGGCTTCAATGAGCGACAAATTAGAATACTATAGCAAAGCACACCGGTTTGGAATCGTCGTCTACGTGTGTTTTCGAGCAAAAAATGAGAGAAGCATACACACGAACATAGTGTATAAAGACAATCAATATAATTAAAGAGCATAATTTATTTAATAGGAAATTAATCATATTGCGAAACTCACAGAAATAATGGGAGGTATGCATGGTTGCACCCAGTTGCTGTAACATAAGTTTGATTCGCATCGTGGAATTAAGAACATTTCGGATTGCTGTCGTAGCCTGGAAGACCTTTTTTCTATGTGAGGCGTATACGATAATAAACTCAGTGGGATGCTGTATGTCCAAAGTGTTCAAGTAGTTTCAGAAAATTTAATGAAGTGGAATTGGTCTTCCAAGGTCTGTGTTGGGAACTGTATGGGATAACCGATTCCGCTAGTTCGTTGACCAAAATGTCATGTTTCTAGTGTTGATGGAACTCATGGGTGAATTGGGTGCGCCCCACGTCGTTCAGGATCTATATTTCAAAAAGCAGTGATTGCTTTATGAAGCCATGGGTGAATTGAGTGAGTACCACATCGTTTCAGACCCACA
>BGPR01008939.1:0-60548 GCA_013235015.1 Araneus ventricosus | reverse complement strand
ATTAACTTGGAAGTGAGACTAAAAAATGATGCATAAATTAAATTGTAAAAATTTCCTGGTGATTTTCAAAATGTTTTTGATGAATGGGAAACACTAAATATCAATTAACGTGTTCCGGAAGCGAAGCGAAACTGGGAAATAAATGTCATTATTTACCCCACAAACCTGTCATAAAAATGAATAGTCAGACATCAAAAATTCTTCCGGTATTTGATGCCTCTTCTTGTGAGAAAGGGAAATTTAGCTTGAATCCATGAGTTTTTAAAGGTATAAATCTTATTTCCTTGATACCAGACATAAGTGACAGATTTAGAATGTATCCAATTAGTTTAAGTGCTGATGTGGAAAAGGGTTTTTTGATGATGTCGGTTGAAACAAAACATAGGGACTTTCTTAGATTTTTTATCCTTGTAATGAGGTAGAATTGATTTGCAGACATTTAGAATTTTATTTGGTATCCCCCTTTTATTGAATACTACAATTATGCGTCTTGCAATATTTTTGGAAAGTAGTGTATAACTTCGAGTGTCTACCTGTTTATAAGATTGTCGATGAAGTTTCAAAAATAAAGTTCGCATATAATGAAGCTTCGTAATATGCCGATATAAATGAGAATTTCTCAGTTAGCTTTATCAGCTTCCAATCCTTTGTCTGCGTGTTGTCCTCATTTTCTTCCACTCCCTCCCCTCATCATCTTTCTTCTTTCCAAGTACATGTGCGATTATTGTATCGCCTTTAAGACAGATAGTGACAGGAGTTGAATTGTCTTCATTCACTTAAGCTTGCATCTCTGCTTCACTCCCCCATTACTTTTTTTTTTGTCTCAAAGGCATAGATTTCAGATTTAAACTCTCAGTGTCTTTGTTTTGAGATTGCCGGTTACGAGACTTTTTTCGTCTTTTCTCCTACTTCTTTCTACTACATTCGTTTAGACAAGACATGCTGTTTATTTCTCACTTAAAAATCTGCAAAATCTACGAATAAGATAAAATATTAATACACTCAAACTCAAACTCTCAGTTACCTTTTGTTCCGTCCTATTATTTCATGGTTGAAATATTTGGCAAGCGGAGCGAGAATATTTTTATGCAGTACATATTTATTCATTACAATTCAATAAAATTCACAGAGTGAATTCTTGCTCTCTTAACACGTTATCGCCCAGAGTCCTATCCATAGGACAGTAACATTTCACTTCCGTGGCTAAACAGAATGTATTACATTGTATCTTTTTTATTTGTTTATGAAGACAATAGTTATCACAATCTCTCAAACTGTTTTCAACAGGTATTCAAAACAGGTTAGCCAGATTTTGAAGTTAAATGTCGTCATTTAAATTTGTTTTGATTTTTCCTTTGATTTATTTCGAAGGTAATGCAAGGAATTATAAATTGATTTTTATTTTTTATACTTTATTGTATTTTAAAATTTTTCTTATTTATATAAAAGAAAAGTTTTTGGAAATGATTTTCGACCGATTGTTTCTTTACTTTTTTTCCGAATAAAAAATTTGTTTTTCTTGGAATTTAATTTTATTTCACAGTTAACCTAATCAAGTTGTTTTAAACTTAATTTAATAGAAAGTTATTAAAATCTGTGCTGTAATTCATTGTCCAGGATGTTGCAGCAAAAATGACATAATTCCATATCAGAACATAAGACACTCGAAATGCAGTTCTGCTCAATATTCAAAAGTTGTCCTTCAATCCCAGTCATTCACTGAATTTTATTTATTTAATTTTTTTAGATGCTTTGGTCAAAGCTTTGAGGTGCCTCAACGACAAAACAAAATGAAATTTTAACATTGAGAAATAGCGCAATTTTAAACTTTTAAACTAAAACAAAATCATTTAGAGACTAATAATTATTTAGATACAAATAAGTGTCGGATATTAGGATTATAACCTCGGTATCCGAGCTGTCGCAGCGGCCATTCTTCATTTGACCCCGAATATCAAGACACGCTGGGAGTAACTCGGTTTCCGGATACGTTGTTTGAAAGAGAAAGTATCTTAACCATCTATTCAAAATTCGACCTTGAGATCTTGTTGAATCTCCGCTTTTAAGACTTCACTGACTTCGAAACGAATAATTCTTGGAACTATGTCTCTCTGGCTGTGAGCACGATAGCTGAAAAAAGAGTAAACTAGATGAGAGAAATTTTGCGCTTGACCTTCGCACCAAGATGGTAGATTTGTATTAAATTTTCAATCAAATCCTTCAACTGGGAGACTGTCTGCTCGTGTAAATGTGAACATTACAACACAGAAATGAAACAAACTGGATGGAAAGAATTTGACGTACGGTTTTGTCACTGGAATCTATTATCACAATTTCGACCAAACGCGCCAACTGGATAAATGTCTGTTGGTTTGCCTATTCATGCATATATTGTCTTTCTTTAGGTGAGGTGTAAACAAGCATCTTAAATAAAAAGGCAGCAGTTAATCTAACTTCTATTTATTCATTTCAAAGATGATAATGCAGGTTAGTGTAAATAGATAACGTAACCATAATTTAAAAAACATCCATGACCAGGAGTGAAATATTATTCCTGAAACGACGCGTCCTGGTAGGAATGCTCATATGATTAAAAAAGAGTGTGTTTACTGAACGTAGAGAGAATAAATACTTGGGAGAAGGGAACTCCCCGAAGAAACTCCGGACTCTGGAAGTTAAAGTAGAACTGTGGTTCTCTAAGATTGAAGTACAAGAAGTAAAAATTATTTTAAAGTAAAAGTCAAAAGCATTTTTCATTCTGTTCATTTGTTTTCGAACGAGGTGTTTCAAAAAAGATCAAATTTAGTGCAAATAATTCTAAGTTTCTTCAAGTATTTTTTAAAAAATTAATTAATTAATTAATTTTTTTTCAATGATTTATTAAATTTTATCATAAATGTCATAGAAGGATACAAAAATATTGCTTCACATATCATTACTTACTTCAATTATCATTATTTACAAATATCATTATTACCTTAAATACTTGAAAGAAGGGGACTCCCGGAAGAATTTTCTACTTAATAAGGAACTTAAGTTGAAGTGAGGTTCTCTAAGATTGAAATTTAAAAAATTGAAAATGAAGTAGCTTTAAAATGAAATAAATTAAAGAAGGTTAAAACGTTTAATCATTACGTGCATATGTGAACGCGATAACCAGAAGGGCAAAGCTAGATACATGAAATTTGGTTGTTGGTCTTGACACCAAAATCTTAGAAATGAATCGAATATCTTCTCTAATCGGCCAAAATAAGAATTTAAAAAGTATTAATCGATTATCTTCACAGTACGATGCCGATGTGATGTGGGTTAACGGTGTCCTTGAACTCAAGGCCTCCGGATATTGCTATTACTGGAAAGAAAATTGCAAATTCAATTGACTGACAAAAACTTGGAAGTGACATATAAATTTGCTAAATCATAGTAATTACTGCTGCAAAATATATGGGAAAGACAAAAATAATAATTCACTCTCTGACGAAGTAAACACAAGACTTACATGCCGTGTAAATATACGAGAATGTCGAGGAGAGAATATCTCAATGGTTTGCAATTAAAATGAACAGCATTTTATATTTGTTGAGTACAGAAAATATTCTCCAGCAGTAGAAAGAAAAGAATTGTCGTTGGGCTGCTGCTGTCATAAAGTGTCTGCTGTTTATAAATTTACATAATAATAATAAATATATATACGAAATTGGAATAGTATTATATTTTATTTTTATGTATAGTATATTATTTTTACACTAAAGCAATAGTAATATTAATCTGGTTATCTGAATTAGAGTTGTGAGTGAAAGTAGAAAATCAGAAGTAGAAAGTGAAACTCTGATCCAATCATAAATTAATTTTCTGATCCTTTCTGTCAACATGAATTTATCTCATTCTCCGAAATAGTGGTGTAAATCATATCTTTTCAACAGCAATTTGATTTTCTGAGTCGGTCATAAATTAATCTTTACATCCTTTATGTCATCCGATGCTCGGAATCCGAAAAAAATCTTTAGTGTTTTTTAGGAAGTCAAAATAACACGCACTTTCTCAGTAAATACTAATGAATTTTTAAGGAGACATACGACTGTTAAACCTCTGAAATTTTCGATTTTATCAAAGATATATATATTTTTTCCCTGTATTTTCTGAACAATTTAAAACAATCCGCGTTAAAAAAATTCCATAATTATAAAAGCTATGAAGTAAACTGCATCAGCTATTCAACGAAAGCATTGAATACGTCCATAACTTTAAAGCGCTATATCTCAAAATATGTTTTTTTTTATATATTGTGCACACAATATCTCGAGAACTATTGAATATTTTACATTTTATCGAATATGTCTTGTGCTATGTTTTACAAATTGGACCACATTTTTCTGTATATTTCCTCCAAGGATGGTTTATTGGGGGTTTAGAAAAGTTGAAATTTTAATAACTTTTAACATTTTTATTTTAAATTGGTATATAAAATAGGAATGAAATTTAAATGTTAATAAATTGACGTTCCATTTCTATAAGTATAAGTTTCTATAATTGAGGTAACTATCTCATTTCTCTCTCAAAAAATACATACCAATATGAAGCTTTGAAAATGTGTGTTTTATAAGAGAAAAAATAGAAATTTTTCTAGAAAAAAAAGTGAGTTTGTGAATAACATTGTTTCAGAGATATAATGTATCGAATTTGATAGTTCCCCCTATTGTTTCGAGGTTCATGGGTCGTATGTCCCCTTAAACGCTTTCCTTTGCAATTTGAGCTCTGTTATGTCAGCTGTAGTATAGCTCGTCAAATAAAGAACTTTCCACCGATGGTTAGAGTTTCCTATGTTAACACTATTTTTCTTAATACTTCAAAATATGTTTATTTCTGAGAAAAACAATTTAATTTAAGGAGAATATTTTATTGTAATAACAGACATACATTCAAATCATATACATATTTCCTGAAAAAAATGTGTTGTTATACCCTGTTCGAGACGAGGAAAGAAAGGGCTACTCTGGTGGTTCAAGAGGGTATACAGGGCGTAACAGAACAGATGGACAGGGCCGGATTATAAAACAGGCAACTGCCTAAGGACCCTATAATTTTGGGGCGCCCAACGCCTCGAGACTTTTTTGCGGCATTTACAGAGTAATCTCATTTTGAACTTTTCGTTTGATTTACAAGAGCCGTGCACTCGAACATATTCAAATTAAAATCAAGTATAGTTTAAATTTCAGAACGTTATTCTTAGTCTTCTTTTTTTCATGATTTCAAATTCATTCGCTGGTCAAGTGTGGTGCATTGTTTTTGACAAACACATACGTTAATAGCCCTTACAGACACCGACCTAAATTTTTAGAATGCGTTAAAAAGATTTTGTAATTTTTTTTTAAAAATTACATTTTAAATTAATTTTTTATGTACGAGATAGTAAAACAAACTTTCTTGAAGATACAATGCAATTAAATGTTTTGCTATTTCAGTTTGTGTTAATATTCATTATTTTAAAAATTCTTATGTATATATATATTGAAATAAAATCAATAAGAAACATCTGAGTTTGGAAGGGAAAATGTGGCTGGCCCGGAACTTGCATAGCCTAAAAGCCCTTATAAATATTAACAATTTGGTTGTCGTTACAAATTAGATGCAAGATCTAAAAGAGAGACAAACAGTAGCTGTGCTCGCTCTTAACAATTTATATAATATAAAAAAATGTGAATGTATTCCGAAGACATCTATGAATATGACCGACTTATCTAAAGTGGTATACAAGTCAAACTCTTGAATTAAAATTTTGATTTTAGGTAATAGGAAAAATACGTTTAGTGACGTTCCCTGCCTCCAAAGTGGTAATCCGGCACTGCTGATAAAAAGTTTAGTTGGCGATAGAACTCGCCAAAACAATCAACTTTCACTACACTATGAGGTGTCGCAAAGCAAGCGACGAGCCGCCAGAGAGCGCGTTTTCTGTAAAATCAGCGATCATTTAATTTGCCCATGTCTTTTACCAGACCACCTAGACGGACAGAAATAACTCAAAAGTGTTGAGACGATATTTAAATATATTTCTGTGTGCACTTTATTGTCAGTGGCGCAGCGATGGGTGGGTCAAGGGGGGTTTAGATGCTCAGGAGGCCAATCTTAGGGAATCCAGGGAATCAAAACATTTAAGTGAGCGCATTTAATTGAATTTTTGGAGCAAAATATGATGAGAGGATTTAAAAATAATATCATTATTTTAACTGATGCCATTTTTTATTGCCTTCTTCGACCCTCCTTACAAAAGGGGTGAAGAGCATGCCGTGAGTCGGCGGAAAGAAAAACAACATACGTAATACAATACAACATTAAAACGATAATATAAATACAATTAAATGCAAACAACAAACACAATAAATAATTACAAACGTATATAATAAATAATTACAAAAACACACAATAAATAAATAAACATACATATGAATAAGCAAAAAATGAGAAATAAATTAGATTTTAAAAATCAGCAGAAGAAAAGAAACAATATAAAATTATTAATAAGTGCATTCTCATGCAACAGTGTAAGATACAAAAAGTCCACTAAAGAAACGAAACCTGAGATACAATTTAGAAGAGAGAGAGAGAGAAATGTATCTAAAATACAATTTTGAAGAAGAAAAGAAACAAGAACAACATAAAAAGAAACGATTTCTATAATACAATTTTGAAAACTAAACCAAAATTTTTATAACAGAATTTATAAAAAGAAAGAGTAACCTATATACAACCATACATTATTATACTTGTTAAGTAGGAGCCATTTATACTTGTTAAGTAACTAATGACGACTGAAGTAAAAAATAATCTATATTATTCCCCTGGCACCATTTACCCTCGCTAGGCCACTGGACGTGATGACAAAAAGTTAGCGTCTCACTTTAAAACCAAATACTATCAAAGAACAAAAAAAATAATATGTTTCGGGATAAATCTGTCGAAAAGCGGATATAGAAAATTTCTTATGAATAATTAGGTCCCTGTCAAAAATGCGAGTGCAGAAAGTCCCGCGCAGCTGACTGATTTTTCGAAATGGAAACTGATAGCTTTGATTTATTTAACAAAATCAAAATTTTTTTCGCGTTTTGCTTTCCCAAACACAATATTTATTCAAAAATAATTTATTTTAATTATGTCCCAATTTTCTTACTGTTATGAAAATAATATTGACCTTACCAGTTATTGTCACATCTGCAGAAAAAACTTTCTCAAAATTGAAAATCATAAAAAAATGCTTGAAATTTATTCTTTATTCCAGAATTTCTTTTTCGTCTTCAGTATTTTATGTACCGAATCAATCAAAAAACTAAATTATGATGGTGTTATCGACGAATTTGCTATAAAACTTGTAAAAAATGAAGCTAAAATCGTATATGGTAAACTTATTCTAGTAAATCGCATATTAAATTGTATTTAGGAAGTAATTATGCTTATTTAAATTATTAACGATTTTTTGTGTGATTGTAATATTTACTTTATAAAAATAATTTAATTATTTATCATTTTCGTGGATTACTTTAGTCCTTACCATACGAAATTGTGATACGTAATAGATAGCAAAATGCAATAAATTCCATATTCCCCGTCGAGTGACCTTTCAATCGAAATTAATTCAAGAAATCTGTGGTTTCGGACTGGCCTTCCATACTCCTCGTCGAGTTTAGTTGTATTTTTTTCAATCTGAAATTGGGATCAGAGTACTTCTTTTATTTTATCCAGTGTTATGAATATGCTAAACAAGAATTTAGTGAACTGAGATTTTCTTTCGATATTTGACTCTACAAAACGTCGAATCGCTTATTAAAGTTGGAATTTCCGTAGCCACGCAATAGCTTGCTTTGCATTGTTAGACTTTATATAAGAAATATTACATTTTTTAAAGTGGTAAAGTAATTTTTTTGGAAAAATCTCGTCTAGTTATTAGGTTGTAGAGCAGCATGCATATAATGATTAAAGACACATTGATGCTAAGAAAGGAATGCGTAAAACACACGTTTGTTTCGTTGCCATTTTTAAAGTTGTGGCGTAATAAGAAGAGGAAATGGGATGGGGGTAAAACCGGGTACATTAATTCTGGGGTTATTAGTTTCCCTTCCTAGTGGACAGATTTCGAATTAAACTTCACTAGTCAAGAAGAAAGAATGGTCACAGTGGCCGTGTTGATGCTGTTGAATTCAGTTCATCTGTGAAGGTTTGTTTGTTTTAAGACGTGAACTCTCTATTGTTCGTTTAATTTTAAATAATCTTTACTTAAATTAAAAAATAAGCAGGATTTTGCGGGGTGTTTTGTGATACATTTTGAAAGTGCTTTGTTACAATAACTGATTTTATACTATATTAAAGTTTAAAAAATAGCTTTTCAACGACACAAATTTCATTTTCGTTGAAATTGTTGCTCTCAAGTCGATATTTTTTAAAAATTCAATTGTGTATAAAATTCGCAATTTGTAGCAATGTATTTTTTATTGTTAAACAACAAGAATACACATGAAGAGCTGTTGCTAGAACATATAAACAAAATTCTGGAAGAATACTAAAGAAAAGTTTAAAAGCAGACGATTCATAATTTATATCGGGATTGATCTGCTTTATTTTTACACTTTTTATTAATGAAAATTTATTTATTTAATTAATTGACCCAACATATTCTTCAAAATCCTTCTTATACTTCACTCTTTATGAACGGAATTTGAAGTAAAAACGTTTGAGACCATAAAGGAATTTTTGTATTATAATTTTCAATAGAAAAATAATTTATCATTGAAAATATTAGACGTAAAAGAGTTTCAATACGGAGAAACGTCGGGCATAACAGCTAGTATAATATAATTTTTCAGAAATCTTTTGTTTCCAGTCATTACATTTAATTCACTGAGATAAAAGTATCAGACGGAACATTCAAATGATAACAATATCTACATATTTTTTTATTTTTTGCAAAAAAACTATTTACCTCATTTTTCTTCCTTTAAAATGTGTATTTGGAAATGCAAGAAGTATTGTCAAATTTCTTTTAACTTTCCTTTCTTCTGATTCTTAGTGTTTGGATATTAATAATAATTTTTTCTGCTCTCCATAATAAGGGAATCATATCAAACATCCTTTTAATTATGTGTGTGCGTTAGTTCAATGAAGTTTGGTCCACTAGAATAACTAGAGTTGCATCCTGTGCCAAAATGAATGAAAAAGAAAGGTAGACATAGGATAGGGCTGCACACCAAATAGTTTTGGAAAGCAAAAAAATTCGTTGTTTGCGTACAATAAAGTGACATATTTGGCGAAGGCGAATATCTATCCTTTCTGTCTTTGAACATAGCCAGAACTGGAATTTTCGATGTTCCTATTTGGCGCTAGGGATAATAATGTTTTCCCCCTTAAGTATCATTCGATGTTCGCTTTCGTGGTCTCTATTTGTTTTTCTTTGATTGGCTGTTTTTATGTTTCATATTCACTTTCATGTTGCCTCAACAGAATTACTACGCATTCTATTTCTGATGTTAAAAATCCCTCACAGAAAAAATAAAGGATTGTAATTTTTTAAAATATAATTCAGATAATTATAACTACATGTTTGGACTATTTGAAGGTAAAGCTATTTTTGAAAAATTGTATATCAATTGTATTCTAGTAATCTTTTTATAGAACTGTTTGTTTCTGAAATAATGAGCCGACACTGCTGATGTATCACCATGGATATTTTTCTGAGCTTCACAAAATGAAATATTTTTGAAAAGGATCTACTTGAATTAATGTATTATTTGACTTTTTTTAGATTTAACATTGTTACTTCCTTATTCCGCCTTTTAAATAACTTATTGAAATATGTATATTATCCCTAAAATGTACATCGAAATACTGGATCAAACAGCAGTGGGAGGTATGGAAAAGTTGTCTAAGTCAGTAAATTTGTCTTCTTATATCTCTGCAAGTTTTGCAGACATAAGCGTGCTACTTTATATTTGAATAGATGAATGTATGAAACGCATTTTACTGATTGACATTTTTATACTACAGGTCTGACATCTTTGTCGACAGCTGTGAATGAAAGTTCGCTGTATTCCGTCAGCTCTGTCATTAGCGTCATCTAGCGGTAGAATATTAAAACACTCATCTGCAATAGAAATTGCAAAAATTTCAATTAAATCCTATTTAATACATTAATCGTACATACACAAGAAACTTAAGTAGACAAATTAATGTTAAATGACACTTAGACATTAAACGAGTTGCAATACACTATTAAAATCTTGAGGTGTTGATGTAAGGAAATCGCTGCGTGCATACCAATTGAAGTTTGTCATGATGTGCAGTATTTTGTTTTGCAGGATCTGGATCTTCTTGACATGTGGTTCTGCTTCGAGGCCTCAAAAATAGCCGGCGTTGGTTAGGATAATTCGGTTGTCTTGCTTATAGATAAGGTGACCAACTTTTTTACAATGATAAGGTGGACACCAATAAATTGCTCTTAGTGTGTTTCTTTTTTAGTATGTATTACCGTCTTTTCACGTTCGGCAAATATCTGTTCTTAATTCACCTAGAATACATTTGTAACATAATTATGTATTGACCCATTCTCCCTTTCCCCCCAAAAGAACCTTGATAGTTCAGTTTGAATTTTTTCAGTTTCTAAACAATTATTAAACGTTTTTAGGATTTAACTGCAGCAAAGTGGGGGTTTTTACTGATTTCTTTTTATTATTTTTGAAATAGCTTTATGACATATTATTATTATTAATTATTAATAATAATAAAATTATTTCATTTAATTAATTTTATTAATTATTTCATCTCAAGCGAAATTCCTAACAACGGAAGCTAACTAATATTCTTGATTTGACTTTGTTTTCAGACTGTTATCACCCTAGAAGAATAAAAATTCTATTTTATCGGAATAGTCATTAGTAGAGGTATATTTTTTAGAAACTCCATCAATTTACTATGTCAGTTTATGAAACATTGCTTATTTGGAAAATGATACTGGAAACAATAGAACTGTTTATCTCTAAAATATCTCATTTTAAATTGTCGAGGCAGATCTGTTTTTATTTCGTAATAATGCCGCTAATTGAAAATAATTGTAGAACAGATAAAAATCGGTGTTGATATAACTCACAAGAAGAAGGAAGGCACGTGATGTTTAGTTTAAAGATGCAGAAGATCTCGGTTAAGCTAAAGTTTAAGGCGCACTTTCGCTCCTCTCCTCTTAGGATTTCCTGCCGTTTGTCGCTAAGACATAGACGGTTTGGCGATGTGATAATATTTGTTTGGGGTGCAGAGCGATGTTTATATTTGGGTCTTGCGCATCGTTTTAATTGGTCTCCTCATTTCTCTCCTCGATTTAATTTGTCGATTTAATCGAATTTTAATAAATATTCGGTTGGAATTCTTCGGTTGCAATTTTGTCAGATCTGTTCATTTCCGAACGGATTTGATTAGACTGCTGCCTCTTCACTCCTGCTAACTTTTTGACGAAGGAACGTTTTGAGGTCAGAATTCCTTTTGGAATTTTAAAAATCGTAGATTCCTAACATTCAATGAACAAACGAAGTTACTAGGTTCCCACTTTGAAGAAAGCGAAGCCTCCAATTTTTTTTAAGTTTAAAAAGTTTGTCCGATACCAACTTCAGATGCCGCGGGCATTGCATGTACAAATTGTCTTTTTCAGATTCCGCAGGCATCGCGTGCGAAGGAGACCAATAAAAAGCTCATTGCGCACTCAAAACTAGTGTTTCCACATCGCCAAACCGTCTTCTTCTTGGTGACAAAGAATAGGTGATCGAAACGGGTGAAAAGCGCCATCGCACCTTAAACCTCAGTTTCTGCAAGATCTGAAATCACAAAACGATAACGTGTGAAGAAATTAAATCCCTTACAGAAAGATTACATACAAAATAATTTAACAAGATCTCAGTTCTATGACAAACACCACTGTTTTAATTTTTATTCTAAACGCAATTATATATATTGCCAAGAATTCTTTCGGTATTGTGTAATTTGTCTAATTCCATGTAAAATTTTCTCTAAAAGTAGCCTCGTTTTCTAATGAGTGAACAAAATGCCTTCAATTTTGCTTTGTTCCCCTCTTTATGTGCATGACTGTTACTATACAAGTTCTATTTAGTTATTGTGTAAGCTAGCTACAAAAGTGAAGAGGAGTTGTATCTGTAACATTTCTGTACATTTTTCGCCTCGTATGTTTTGTGTTTGGATGGAAATGAGGAGGTTCTATTTAAATAAACATGATATAACATCAAGACTGGCCTCTGAATATTGTGTTTTATAAAAGTAATGCCATTTATCTATACAAACTCATTTTTTATTATTATCAAGTATGATTACAAGTGCAAAGAATTTGTTACGATAATGAATTTGAAAAGAAAAAGTGCAGGGTCAAGAAATAACAACACTCTATAAAAATGCCACACCACGCAATGTAATTTCTTAAAATATAGTCAACTAAATTATGCTTTTAATTCCAACAGTTTTAAACTTTATTATTCAACGCAAATTGTTCCCAAATCATTCTAAATTCCTTAAAGGTTCGAATTTCAAATTTTTATTCTAACCAAAATAACATATCTTAGATGTGGAAGTGGACTTTGCATCGTCTTGGCACGCCGTAAACGAAACTCCGTTACCGTCGTAATGTCAGTTAATATGCGTCTTCAATCTCTAGTAGACTTCAAAAGGGCAGGGAGCATGAATTTATGAATTAAAAATGTTTTAGACTTTTCTAGAAGTAAATTTGTAAGAAATCTTTTCACCCACAGTATGATGGAAAGAATTAGAAATATAGTCATATTCTTGGTGCAACCACTTCTCGCTTCCAATATCCATAATTTAATACCCCGATCTGCTTAGAAGAAACTAACTAAATACATTTCGATGCTGCTGCTTGTAAACGTAGTGCATGAGTTAAGGATTCTCAACCTAAAGGACCTTGCTATTGTTGTGGCAAAAGTGGCATTACACATTCAGCTCATAAAGGAAATTGGACGTCTTATTATTACGAAATTACAATATTTTAAAAAAATTGTGTGATAAATCAGACATGATTTTAAAAAAAATAATTTCAACTTTTCTAGTGGTAGAGTCTAGTCAGTGCGATTTAAAGACAATATATTTACAATTTGTTCTGAAATATATTTTGTGATCAGTTTTTCAAAATACGCGCTATATGCCACATATCAGAACTAAGGAAAATGGAACTCACAGAAGAATTTAATGTTTGAAAATTAATTTCCGAAGTAATACGGTAATAAGAGAAATCTATTTATGGATTCAAACATGTTTAATATCCTTCGCGTGTGACCCGACTTTTGTAAAAATGACTGACTGGTCTTAATTAAGTCTGTAATCAATAGCGTCCACAAAGATAAAGAATAAAGCTGGAATACTAATCATGATTATTTAAAGACGTGATAAGTTTTTGTAGGAAGAGACTTGATTTCTTCAGACTCTTTTCTCGAAAAATATAAGAAGAACCTTGTAATTTTATTAGTGTGTCAAAGGGTTTTCTACTATTACTTTACTCCTTTGTGTAATTTCAACTCAATGATTACTATCCCTCAATATTTTAGTCAAAATAATTCTTTCCTTTTCATTTTTTTGTTAGTCTCCGAACATAAATGCTGGTGCTATATGCAGGTTATACAGAAAAAGCAACTCTACAGGGTGTCCTGGAACTCCACGTACAAACCTGGAGAGGAAGTTCAGAATATCGATAGGAGTTATAATCACATAGGAAAGCATGGTCAGAAATGGATAAGTGACGCTGTTAGAGCCTTTCAGTATCTTTACATGCGGGTTCTTTATTGCAGACGTCAACTCATAAATCCTGCCAGCGTGATAGTTCACGAAAACAGGTGTGGGTGTCCGTAACTTATGTTGACGTCGACTGAGTACGATTAATATAAATCGCTTCACGAACGGCCTGTTGGGAGACATTTTCTTCGTGCATGACCAACCTAATGGAAATGGACCTGTTGCTGAACGATTGTTTGAGAGAAGACAGCCTTAAAAGACTTCGGGCTTTCTGTTTGAAGCAGGAAGGAAATTGTCAATTCGCCTTCATGTTATTTTGAAACGTAAGCAAATATGAGCATTATTTAGGGCGTTTAAGGTTTTGAGTAACATTTGACATTATCCCCTTTTTCTATAAAAATTTTATTGCTTGGTTTATTTATATCTAATCAACAAACTTTGTTTTTTTAAACAAAAGATAATGTTTTTATTTTTCAAATTATTTATTTACGTATTTAAAAGAAAAAGAGCAAGAATGATTTTCCTATGAAAGTAAACGGCGAATATTTAAAATTAACTGCAAAGTTTTTATGAGAGTAAAAATAAGTATTTTGAAAACAATCATCTTAACAGTAACACTCCGGTAAAAGAAAAGCGGGACATTCACGATTAGTTCAATGCCCTTTTTTGGAACAAGGGATGCCAAAGGCCTTCGTCAGTGTTAAAACCCGATGAAAATTGTCGTCGACAGACTTCGAAGTTTGAATTCCAACGAGGTAGGTTTTCCATTCAGCCCGTTCGGTCATAAAAATGAAATATGATTCTTCGACGCGGGTGATAAATCACTTGCATGTTGGAGCACGTTGGGAATGGAGAATATAAGTTGGGTTTGAGGTTAGACTGGAGAAATCAAGGCAGAGAGCAGAGTGTGCTCACTCAAAAAGTGGAGATCCCCATGTGTAGGAGGGGAGAGGGGTGGAAGTCACTCTGGTGGGAGAGGGATTAAGGGAATCGAAGAGGCCGTTAGTGTATTTTGGCGCCTCCGTAACTAATCCACCGAATCATTCGACTGGAATCGGCTAAAACAAAACGGACTTTGGACCAAATGGAATGATTGGACTACTCGTGAATGCCCAGTTTAAGTTGTCATAGGAGCGCGTGCAAGTGCAACTGTTAGGCTTATAAAGCACGACGTCATCTTGTACATTTTGAATAGTTGCGACTGCAACTAAAACTGCTCATGAAAATATCACTTTTCTGAGTGCAAGCAATGTATAAAACACATGTATAAGGGACACCAAAATCAAATTTGTAGCAGAAGTGTAAAATCATGTAATTCTTTCGATTATTGACTTGGCCAACTTAAAGTTCAGCGTCACATTGCAGCGTCGGCAGAATTTGCATTTTGTTTTTATGAATTTTTATTTAAGCATGAATCACATTCGGAAGTAGCACTGAAATTATGAAAAGAAATCGATTTTCAATATATTTTGATTTTTATGGACTATAAGCAATTAAAATAAAATATTACAGCTACGGAAAAATACAAAGAAAATACAATAAATACTCACAAAGTATCTGGTGCGTGAAAAAAACAGCAGCTTCTATGAAAACTATTACAATAATTCAAAAATTAACTAACATAATGAAAAAATATGCCACAGGACAAATTTACGATAAAATAGAAATAAAAATATAAAAGAAAAGGCAGTTGGATGTTATCAAGGATAACCCACCCACAGGGATTATAATATTTAATATTAGGATATTTTCCTGTATAGAACCGGCAGTTAAAACTCAAATTTGGTACCCCTGTGATCTGAAATATTCCAGATTGAAAGATAAGGGAAAAATATCAATAAATACTGTAATTTGCCTTTAATACAAAAAAATAGAAGAAACAAAAGAATGAATTATTTTTCAATTATGATTTATATATTTTTTTGTTTACTGACAACTTCAGTCCATCCTCATTAAATTATCCTTCAGTGGTTGATATCCATAAAATTAAGATTAAAGCTAAGTCAAACATTAATCATTCATCTAGAACTTGAAATGTGATGGTAAAAGTTTGGCGATGCAAGATGCACTACGCTAATACACAACCGAAATTTCAAAGAACGAAATTAAGCCTAACTGCCATCTACTGAAATTCTTTTAAACTAATAATCATATATAGCTTTAAACTCAGAAGAAGAACATTACAATGCTTGACCAATAGTTGAAACTCTGGAAAGGGAAAAAATCTAAGAAATATTTAACTGAATATATAAATTCTAATTTTATTCATGTAATGTATAATTAGTGGCGTCACCACTAAGTATCACTACTCCTTCATTCCGGTTGCTACTTTGTTTAAATGCAGTTATGTTTATAAAAGTTTTATCACTATTTTAAAATAAATATTTTCTATATATATGTTTATCTGAACTATAAATTTTAAAAATCGTTAGGGGTTCAAATTTTCTTTTATATAAAGCCCAATATTTTAAATTTGGGCTGGTAGATACAATTATGGACTAACACATTTTATCCTTTCAATATGAGCGTCGCAGCATTTCCGACGCTTCGTTAAGTGAAATGTGATGTTAGTGTTTATAAGCGTTTTGAGGGACATTCTCCGATCATAGAAATGTGCATTTAGTATTTGTAACTCTCAAGTTTTGATAATTCATCCATATCAATTGAATAAACTAATTTGTTTTAACCAGCCCATATATAAAAATTCCTGCTATATATCATAGGCTCTATTATTTGTATATTGTATCACGTTCCACCATTTTTAAAATATAAAAAGAAAATATTCATATTAAAAGAATAGTAGAAACTTTATAAATACGACTGAATATTTCATCTCAATGATTATAATCTGAAATATCTCAATTTTATTCGAAATCATTCGTAAGTTGCGTTATCAATATTTCTGCATTCATTTGTTTATTCTGGCTAGAAAATATCAAGAGTAACGATTTCTGAAAAATAAAGAAGGCCAATCCCGTTCTAACCATGTGAATTCACCAAGTTCAATTCTCGACGACCTATACGCCTTTTCTGCTCACTGTTTCGTTTCTGGAAATTTATTTGATTTAATTCTTGTTATTTTTAACATGATAACGGCATACTATCTGTGAATTATGTTTGGGAAAGATGTTTACTGAAAACAAATTACAAAAAGGTACAAAATGGTAATTCAATGAGTTGCCAAAAGACAGACGGAACTCTTTCCCATATCGTTTCGCCTTTAATCATTACAATTGAAGAGAAGTTGAGCGGAATCATAAGGCACAGATTGCCGTATGATTAATCAAGCCAGGCGAAGACTAGGCAGACGAATCAAGCCTAAAACATTATCTAGCTACTATGTTTTCAGACTCTCGAAATTATTTTTTTTCTTTCTTGTTTTTATTTTTGTTCCTTACCATTAAATTCTTTTAAAAAGACTTAAATGCCGTCTTTATTTTTTAAATCACTTTAATCCAGAATTTCTAAAGCTCAATAATTTCACTCCACGATCTAAGCAATTGCACTACAAATTTTACATCCTCTCAAGATATGCAGATAATGGTCCCGGTGGAATATAATGAGAACCATCGTTAACTGAAATGCAAATTTTGCTTCGCTGTGTTTTAAAAGAGGAAGTATTCTATAGGTATGAAATATTTTAACGATTTTTCTTATTTTGAGTCTTTCATATTCTTTGAATTCTGATATGGAATTCTGAAAAATTATGAAGTCTGAATTTGTGTACAGTACCCCTGGTCTTATCAATCATATTTAGTAAAGAATTGTTGACGCATTAACATTTTAAATAATAAAGTTTCCACTCTTCTGCGACTGAAACTGTCCGAGATATGAAGCTTTAAATTGCATTAATTTAAGCCACACGACGGCCACTTCGAACATGAGTCTCCCGTTTATTCGGAATTTTCCTGGAGGCGGCCATTGAAATGGTCTAAAAATGTGATATTCAGAGCCTCATAACTCGGTCAGTTTAATTACAGAATAGTGATTCTTTATTGTTTAAATTGTTAGTATGTCAGGAATATTTTACTAATATAGTAGTAGGACCGAAGGACTGTAGAAAAATCTAGATTTCTAAATTATTTTCGCAGTGCATTTATGTACTTAAAAAAGCATAAACTATAATTATGTACGTCATTTAAAATCTTTTTCCAACTGGAAGTATTTCCTTATTTCAAAAGGTTTAAAAATTAGATACTGACCAAGATTAGAGTAGACATTCTGTATAATAAAAAGATGATACTGACTTTCCATGGCCTCCCTTATAACAAATATTATACGATATCTACAAGACGCTGTTCGATAATCTGAATGCTCCATAATATCGAGAAGAATATTATAGACCATCTTGAGCTAATAGGGCATCATATCTTGTTCCACATGAATGATTGATATATGACATTTGATTGAGCTTAAATGGAATTACCTGTTGTAACTTTCAAAGGGAAAAACAACTATTACAATCGGCCGGACACTGAATGAATCCTAATATCATAAGTTGCTCTTCAATATTCATACGATATCTTTACGATGTTGTGGGGCATTCAGAATATGGTTGCAGCATCGTGGAGATATCGTAAAATATTTTGGGCTGATAGGTAAGCATATTAATCTCTTCTATAAACATTGATTAACATTTTTATAATTAGATAACGAATAATCATTATTATTTTTGTCGAAAGAAGCAATTGGTCTCTATTTAGTTATTGCAAATGATTCTTAATGTGTGATTTAACTTTTATCCAGCAACTTCGAAGTCTAACCTTCCTGCATTAATGATAATATGCAACTGGTGGGTAAAACTTTGTCTTTTCCGCCAATTTGAATTCTGCATATCGTCGATACAAATGCAAATTATCGTATGTGCTATAGAATAAAATAATTAATTCGATAGTTGGCAATTGCATCCATGATATGAAATAGATTTTACCGAAACTTTCATCATATGAAACAGCAAATGCATAACTGGACAGGTTACAGACATTTTTAAATACTCAGCCAATAGATGGCGCTACACATTCTATTGAGAGACGTTCCTTGGAAAATATTAATTCTCCACAAACGGCATGATGAAAAATTACCGTGCACTTAGAGCTGGAATATAAATAAAGTAATGCAGAATTTTATCAAAATAATTAAAAGGAAATTCACTTTTTAAAAATGTTTAGCAAATTTGAATGGAATCTTTAAGGCCCAGATAATTTTCGCAATTTTACTTAGAAATATTAGGAACTAGAAAGAATATAGCGTTGAGAGAATTTTTAATATCCCGAGACGCCTCGCAACCCATAATTTAATCCTTTAAGAGGTATATAAAAATATTTTTGGAATTGAGATGGATTACTAATAAAAGATATTCATATAACCTATTAGATTATATTCATCCTGCTTGTCAATTGATTTGAGTGAAATGTGAAACTTCCTTACGCTTTGAGAGAGGTAATTGAAACATTTAAGTTAATATTTCAAAACATTTGGCGAACACGTAAGCCAAATTTCTCTTCAGCGTTAGGTAGTAGCACATTAATATCTAAAATAAGAACAATAATAATTAATACACATGAATGTTAAAACCACATAATGTGGTCTAAAATAAATAAACGCTTTGACCACATAATGTAGTTAAATCAATTATTTATTTATTTTTTAGTTAGTTAGTTGCGTTTTCTGAAGTTATTCAGAAATAGCCCTATTAACACAAGATATTTCACGATATTTCCATGATATTTTTCGATGTTTTAAATACCGCACTATATCGTAGCAATATTGTAGAGCAACTTGTGCGAATAGGGAGTAGACGCCGCGGTGGCATAATGGTAAGGACCCGGCCTCGTGGAACTTAGACTGGAGGGTTCCAGACCCGATTCCATGGAAGATCCGCCTTTTGTTGGGCCCGTTGCACGATAAATCATATATAGGGGGACAAACGTCCTCTCGCTGATGTGGCATGGAAGTCTAGAGAGGGAGCACCAGGGACGGTGATATAACTGAAAAAGTTTATAGGGAGCATCTGTAAACATTATTGGTAAACTATCTTATCATGAATATTAAAAATTGATGTTATTGGTGGCAAGTATACTTCTTACACGGCTTTGGGTTTTTAACTGTGTTACGGACTTTATCTTCCATAAATGCACAAAAACATAAAACATTACGGTATTTCAAATGTTTAACTAAAGAATATGTATACATATATATTACATTTCTAGTTACGTAGTTTAATGAAACGATTCATTTGTCTGACTACAATTATCATCTGAAAAATTAGATATTTTGCTGGAATTTTTATTAATTTTTCTAATAAAATGTTATTAAAGGAAAACTTGTCCAGACAGAAGCTTAAAGTTAATGTAATAGCTTTTAGAAAACTTAATAACCTATATTTAGAAAAAAATCATAATTGTAACTTGTTTTATTAACAAGGTAAAGTAACAATTAAACTATTTTTAGTCTAATTATAAGGATTGTAAGAGACGAAAGCTCTTCATCTGAATGTACCCCAGACAGATGCTTCCTGCAGCTCTGATATCAATCGACAATACTAGTTGCATGGCATTTTAAATAATTCAATATCATATTTACATTCAGAACTTGAACGGTTTAAAATTGTTTAAATTTTAGAAAGGAAAATCTTTATTCGAACACTTCATAACTTAACTGAATAATGAAAAAGGAATAACATTTCATTTTGATTTATTTATCCCAATAGAGTAACATGTTTCAGCAAAAAATTATTTAGGATAATTTCCCCCACCATGTTAGTTATTTTTCATATTTGAATTTTTAAATATCATTTCTATTTGAAGTTAAGATTCAGCGTTCTTGATATTCAATGCAATCTATTATGATTCACAAATAACAGTATTGAAACAAATGTAATTCATCTGCCTAAGAGTGCAACAATCAAGTGTACCTCAGATAGTCGATTTTGAACGATTGATATCAACCAACAATGAATGGCTTTCAAATGACCATTTTCAGGTATACTATATAAAAAACTTCAAACATACTGTGAGTTGTTGTATTTATATGTTTAATAGGTTTCGATTATTATGTAGAAGCAAAATGTAAACATACAAGTGGCGCTTACATCGTGTTAAAAGTGCTTAAAAGGTCAGATCATTTCTACCAGATCACTAAAATATCTTAAAGAATCTTTCCTAACACCCTCAACTATAATTTGACACCGTGTGTGCATACAATTGGAGCAATTTTCAACTTAGTAACTAAAACAAAGTCATTCAGAGACGTTATAATTCGATAAAAGTTTATTTGGTATCCATTAACATTTCAGTTGCACTTTAGGTTTTCAACTGAATTAAAATGACAACGCATCCCCAAAAATAAAAGGTATTATTTAATTAGATAAATGATAAACAAGCCAATTAATGAGTTAACACTTGATATTTTTAGCAGGAATTAATTTAGTGATCTTAATTCACAATTACAGTTTATGCATGGTGCATATGATTTCGAATAACGTGCAGATATTTCAGATTCAACTATTGCAATTTAAAATTTAAATAATAATAAATAAATTAAAACGAAACTGATTTTCTGATGCCCTATAAGAAAACTATGCTAATATGATAAATTTTAGAAATTCGTGCAGTTTCTTTTCTTAAACTGTCAGCTGCCATGTTACAAAATGGTGTTTTGCAATAAAAGAATTTACAATTTATGAATATTCGTCAATTGAAAAGAGCGCAATTATTCTAGAGTTAACGCTACTACGAGACTGTTTGAAAGACTGACAATTTGCATACTTAATAATCCAGTATGTGTTGCTTCAGCAGACTTCCCATAAAATCATTCGAATTTCTATTTATTTTCAAGAGAAAATTTACAAAATTCACACATTAAAGAACGCAGGAAAAAATAAACCTTTTCTTGGGGAATGGAAATTTTCCTAAAAGCTCTACCACTATTTTAGTTCAGCATTTCTCAATATAAATTTTCCTATAATCCGAAACTTGACGGTCTCCGCAACAAAATAGATTCTTTTATTGATAGCATGGACTTGAATGTCCGGGCTGGTAAACAAAAGTTAGATCTGAAATTGTCATTTGAAAGGAACCAGGAAAAAAGTGGTTCATTTCCATCTGATTTTGAAGTTTCAACGCCCGCCAACTGTTAGCTCACTGTAAGTAGTTTTATGAACATATAAAACTACGGATCGATAGTTTCCGAATATGCAAGTCATCATCGCGATACTAGATACTACATTCGGATTTTTTTTTATTTTTAATGCTGTTTTTGACATCGTTAGATTGCTCTTTTTCAGAAAACGAAACAATTCGGCGTCCCCGAAACTATGTTTGGAGACAAAGGAATAGGTCACTTATAAACGGGACGTATAGTTGCATTAAATATGCCACGATTTGTGTCGCGTTTGATAAGCGATTCCAGCGCCACTCCGCAAGAAGCAATGAACTCACATCCAATAAGCTCAAGATTTATGGAAGAAAACAAAATGAAAACCGAAATTTTATGACTGTTGGAGACAACATAAATGTGTTGATTCAGAAAACCCAATTGAATATTTGAAGATCGAGCATATTATTGAAGATTCATCAGAACTGGAAACAACAAGGTGTAATATCTTTTATAAAACTTTCATTAACTATATTTTAAATGAATGAAAATGAAATAAACGATCTTATTTTTATTATTTAAATGTATCGATAAGTTAAGTTTTTTCTAGAAAAATTTATAAAATAATTATGCCTGTAGAAAACTTTTATTTGTTTTATTGAGCCGTATTTATTAGAAAATAGCCGTCTTCGGCGACCAGTTTGATCGACGGAAATAAAATTTCATCTGAATCTCTTATACATAATTTTATATTCCCGGTTCCCTTAAAAAGTAGTTTTAAACTTCAAATTGCTATAATCATTTACCCACATTCTTTTAGTAGCCTTGCACTTGTTCTGTTCCTTGTCTACATTAACATGAATTTGATTTCAACATTACCTTGGCACGGCACATTTTACGTCCAGAAGCATGAAAATTCACTTAAAACACGCTGATAAAAATAATTAAAACATAGCAAAGATTATCTTTCAGTTTGCTGGATTATTTCATTTTTCACTAACTATCTTGAGGACGTCCTTCAGATTTCACAGGGAAATTGATCATATGAAAGATGAAAGTAAAATCCTCTAAGATATTTTCTTAGCTTTCAACAATGCTGGAGAAACATGAAATTAATATTTGTTTAAACAATGAAAACGGTTTGAAATGCGTTGCAACAATGAAAAGTATTGTTGTAAATTATGCCAAAAATATTTTAAAAGGTTATTAAAATTAGAAAAAATATTGCACGGCAACATAATTGACATCATTACAAAGGTAATTTTTTGCACTTTCAGATGGAGTAAAAATAGATTTTGTGCTGTAATATTTTCGGATGTTATTAAAGAAAAACGCCAACATTTCGCTTAATTTTTAATTAATTAAATTTTTCTTTAAAAATTCAAAACGAAACGGCTCTGAGGTGCACATTAGGGTGAATCGAAAATCCAAAGTCTGGATAAAATAATCGGCATAGGGTGCAAAAGTTGTCTTTTAAGTTTACTAGCATACATGCAAAAATTTTTCAACTTTGTTTAATATCATCCGGTGCCCCAAGACGCTTAAATAATTGCGAAAAACGATTTTTATGCAGATTTTGAATTAAAAATTAGGAATTAAAAATGTGTAAAAAAAGCAATTTTACAGGGAGAAACGTAAAGGATAGGGCGAAGGAATGATAAAAATACCAAAACAAATTGTAAAAATATCGCAATGAAAAAATATCGTGTCTGTTCGATATCATATTTTGTAAGTGTACAAATTTCGATTCATGTAAATGCCAAAAAGACATGAAAATTCCACTTTCTGAGCGATTGTTTATAAAAGATCAAAGATTAGAAAGGAAAATGGTTATTGGAGAAGTGGACGTAATTGCGACTAAAAAAAGGGAAAAGGAAAAAAGAAAACAGATGGAAGACAAAAGAATAAAATGTAAAATAGTTAAAACTGATGTTGATGCTGCTCATGCTCAATCAATGGATCTACTTGAGCTCAACACTATGTCTTTGCCCTTGTATACAGACACGGATGTAATTACCTTGAAATACCAATCATAAAATCGTTCAGATTTCCCTACCTTATCAAGGGAATGTGATCGATACGGAATATCAGATAGAACAGCTGCTTCATTTGCCAGTGCTGTTTTACAAGACATTGGAATTGTAAACGAAGGAGAGACTTCACATGTGGTATATCGCAATAAAATTCTTAGACAGCGTAAAGCGCTTTAAGCTTTTTTAGCAGTTGCAGAGTCTACTAAGTTAACAGTGTCTTGGTCTCTTTTAACCGGATTATATTTCGATGGGAGAAAAGACAACACAAAAGTGCTAATTAAGAAGGACACAAAGTACTACCCAAAGACCACAAAGGAGGAGCATTATACTCTTGTGAACGAACCTAACTCTGTGTATATCGGACATGTCACTGCTGCAACAGGAGGAGTTAAAGCCATAAAAGAATCAATACTCAATTTTTTTGTATCAAATAATATGCAATTAAATGGGCTTACAGTAATTGGATGCGATGGAACAAATGTTAATACTGGGTACAAGCGAGGTATTGTTCGCTTGATGGAACTGGCCTCAATAGACCATTATAATGGTGAATTTGTTTGATTCAAACAAATGAGTTACCTCTCCGTCATCTACTAAATTCTTTGGATGGTGCAACAACTGGTCCTAAAGAATTTTGTCCAACAATTGGTAAAGCAATCAAAACCTGCGAGGAGCTACCTGTAGCCCCTTTTTCTTCAAGGATATGCCACATACTATAGATAGAATGGTTCTCAGCAATGATCAGCAATATCTATATGATATTTGCCTAGCGATATCTCGCGTTGAATGTTATTCTGACCTGGCATTAAGAAAGCCTGGTGCAGTTGTTCACTCAAGTTGGCTAACAATTGCAAGTAGAATTTTAAAGTTGTATGTGGTCACAGAAATGCCATCTGACAATCTTATTACTCTTGCAACATATATTATGAAGGTATATGCAACCTGTATAGATCCATGTCAAAACAAAGCCCTCCATAACAGAAGGAGCGCTGCATATTTGGAGACTTATCTCATTTTCTAGATATTTGGAACCCAATTTAAGAAATATAGTACACACTTTTATTCAACGAAATAACTTCTTTTCTCATACTGAAAATTTGCTATCGTCAATGCTCACAGATAACAGAGAGAATATAAGGTCTTTAGCACTACGAAAACTAGTTTGTGCTAGAAATGAAAACAGAGGATTATCAGAATAAGAATTTTTCAAGTACCAAGAATAGACTTTAAAGCAAATGATTATTTTGAACTTATTAACTGGCAACGAGTTGGACCTTCAGAGCCACCTCTTATGATGAATGTGCCATTTAAAGTGCCATGGTAAAAGTTAGAAGGAGGAATGGTCAAAATATGCAAGTCATACCCAAGCTGTAGAAAGATGTTTTCGCTTAGTGTCTCAAGCGTCGGAAAGTGTATATGGAGAAGAGAAGAGACACGGCTTCATATTGAATAGGATATAATCAAGAAGTCTTATCAAGCATTATAATGCCAAAAAGGATTACATCCTTTAGAAATATATAAATCTTCAAACTAATAGAATTAAAAAATCTATGATATCACACTTTTTATAAGTTTTGTGATTTATTGCTTTGACTCTTAAATTTATACTTCATGTATTTTTATAAAATTACATTATTTATAAGTTTATATCTTAATACTTGAATAATATGCAAATTTTTCAAATATTTTTCATTAATTCACAATTTTTAATAGATATTTGTAAAAATGTCAATTTTTAACATTTGGGGGGCTTTAGAGCCACCAGAAGATACGAATGAATTTTAATAATAAAAAAATGCAAACCAATATACCCAAAACAAAACTTTCTTACCCGGCGCTAAAGAAAATTTTGAAAATATTTTTTTATAAATTTCCAAAAAAAAATGTCAGTTTTAACTATTTTTGGGGCACTAGAAGATAGGAATGGATTTCAATAAAAAAATATATGTAAACTAATATACATAAGATACAACTTTCCCACCCCATGTCAAAAATAATTTCAAAACAAAACAAAAAAATCGTAAATTTTCTTAAAAAAAAATCAATTTTTAACTATTTTTGAGGCGCTTGGGGCACCGGAAGATATAAATGAATTTCAATAAAAAAAATTATAAAACTAATATACTTAAGACGCAACTTTCCCGCCCCCTGCCAAAAATAATTTCAAAAATAAATTTTTTCCTATACTTTTCGATCCACCCTAGTGCACATTCTCACCCTCCAAAGAATGTTCGTGGCAAATTTCGTAGCTCCAGGTCTAGCGGTCTGCTCTTCAGAGTACCAACACACACACACATTATTAATAGAGATAACCTTCACTTTCAAAGTTGAAAATGGCGTAATTAAGTAAAAGCAAATGTAGTACAACCAGGCAAATATTAAAGAGTAAGTGTACTAATCGTGTGCTAGGGTTCCTAGATGAGGTTTGGATAATTAAATATTTATATCGGGTTAGATTATTTCCTTGTAATGCCTGATTCACAGTCCGATTTTAACCAGATAAGTCATTAGTGAAGAGATGCGATTAGCAGTGTTAAATACACAGAAAGCAGTTGGGTACTGATCACGTGTTCTTAATGCACGTATGAAGGAATTAATTTTAGTTCTGTTCTGTGACGTGTCTTAGAGAAATAGAGAGAAAGACGGCAGCTAATTACTTTTATAACACCTCCGGAGATCTGTAGTCAGTGCACAAATGTTAGCAACGTACGGCATTTTGCCGCTCATGACTTGTCTGGTTCAAATACGGGTTGTGCTCCGCGCCTAAAAGGATCTTAAAACTTAGTTCAGATGTTATTATAGATAAACAGGTGTTAACTTTATCAGGTTTGAAAAAGAAATACAATTATTATTAAGAAGAAATCTTCTCAGGAAAATGTCTTTTCTGAGAGTTCGTTGAAGATTGCACTTTTCTTCTCAGTGAATATAGAGATATCGAAGCTCTATCGTTTCAATTTATATAGATTACATCTTAATTGCATTATTTAGAAGCTGCTATACAACCTCAAACCAGATTCGAACCATCCCTTCTTAAGAGTACCTGTCGTATTTACTAGATCCAGCTTTGCTTTTGCTAATTTTCCTCGAATTTATTTTTTATGTTCCTCTGAACTATAGAGATTTAATTACTCTCATTCGAAAAAATAACAAAATTCCAAAAGCGTGTCTGTTCTTCATGCCTTTTCAAAGTCAAAAATCTTCTTGCGATTAACTTTCATTATGAACGGTTTCCTTCGCAAACACTACAGGCTAAATGTATTGCAAGATTGGTAAAGTGCGAAACATTTGGAGGTTATTTGATTACTGTTCACTGACAGTAGTGGAGAATCTTGGGACGCACAATCGTAGGAAATCACATTTTACAGTGAATAGTTTGTCGCGAGGACATTAAGGGAGCAGTCCACAAATTGATGTACAAGAAAATGATTTGGGATCATACTGTTTCCCCGGAGTTGATGATGTTTTGAAACTTTCATCTATCATTTTGCTTCTTATGCACATTACATGCATGTATTTTCATAAAAAAATCATCAATACTCGGAAAGACATAAAGGTTTTTAAAAACATCCCACATTTTTTTGTATGCTTTTCGCTCATAACATGTAGAGTTTTAAGCCAAATTTTGCAAAACTCACAGAATACTCGACAAAATGCTGGATAAAATTGTATTAAAATTTGAAGTACATACCTTAACTATTTCAGGAAATATCAGTTTTTGTAGCAAATACTTTTTAATTGTTCGTGCGAAAAACATAGCGAAAATTTCCTTTCATGGCTCCGAAGGCCATGAATTTTCGGCAGCTTATATAAAAATTCTATTTCAATAACATTATGATTTAGAAAGTTGTAGGCATTGCAACAATGAAATGACAAAATGAAAATGATGAGGTGTTTTCTACAAATAAATAATTTTTAAACATGAATCTCCCTGTACTAATCGTCGAATTTCGATTTTCATTATGTATTTAATTGATAAGTTTAGATGGGTATTCAGGATATTCAAATGTCAAAAAATTCAATATTGATGTTCGAAGATTCAAGTTTAAAAATATTGGTTATAATTCTATATTCTAAAGAAACCTTTATATCTTCCCGAACATTCATGATATTTTTATGTAAATGTATGTAAAAAATGTGCATTAGGATCAAAATGATTTATGGTAGTTTCAAATTAGCTTCCTATGAAACGAGGAGAGACCAAATCATTTTCGTCTTCATCAATTTGTGGACGGTACCATAAACGTCCTTCTGACAAAATCTTCACTGTTAAATGTGAGTTCCCATTAATGTACGTCCCACGATTCACCACAACTGATATTGAAATACTGTATTCAAATTAATTCCAAAAGTCTCGCATTTTACCACCTGCAGCACCTTTGGCCAGTAGTGGGTTTCTGCCCGTGTATATTATCCTCCGTTTCGTAACACTGGAAGATCGGTCTCGGGATTGCATGATTTCCCGAATTTCTTTTCAGCTTCATGTGCTAATATTGGCGCGTTAGTTTGCGGGTTTTCTTTTATTTTTCGTACATCAAGGAGCGCCGCGGTTGCTTAGTGGTAAGATCTCGGTTTCGCATTCGGAGGGCTGCAGACTCGAACCCCAATTCCATTGGAGATCCGCCGTGCTTGTGGGCACGGTGTGCGTCAAATCGGACAGGGTCCAAGCTCTCTGCCGCTGGTGTGTTGCAGAAGTTAGAGCGGGAGTTGCCAGGTGTCGCCATAGTCTTCCGATCACGGCTCTGAGTGACCAAACCCAAAATAGCCCTCAAGTTGCTTCTTAACGGGAATAAAACTAACACGGATATTTTATTCGTGAATATGGACGGTCACCTTGTTTTAAATGTTTCGAGAACTCACCTCAAATTTGGCTTTTTCGATTGCTTTTTGCACTTTTGCAGGACTCTTCTCGTTCATTTTAGAAATTTACCGATGAGATTATTTTTCTCCTAATGCAATTTTGTTTTTAAATCTTTCAGGTTCTGAGAGAGTTCATTTCGCAATTATTGAATGAATCAAAATCTAAATAATAAACGTACGAAAATTAGGTTAAAACTATTAAAAATACAAGAAAATATAAAATTTCTACGTTTTACTTTGGCAGAAATTTATTCTGAAGCGAATTCTCCGAATACATACAAATTTTTGTGATGTAAATTTTAGCAACAAAAAAGAAAATAAATTATAAAATTAAAATGAATAAATGAATGAATAAATCATTTCTAGTTATTTACTAATTCAAAACAATGAGTAGAATCGTCTACGACAGTTTTTTATATGCTTCTTCTTTCAGTTCTTTTAAAACGCTTTTATATTTTTCATAAACTCTAGTATTCGAATGAGTAATAATTACTTATTGTTTTTTATTCTTTCTTTTTTACCATTTTAAAACCAAAAGTACAAAAAACCCCAAATTGGCAAAAGTCGGATTCCAAAGTCTGATCTTCTGTATGGTTTTATGCGTGCCAACTGGAGATGTATATTCGCTTGCGGCTTTTCGCTCTATGTCAGAAGGTCCCAATCTGTGGTACGTGTAACTCTGAGGTACACGTACCACAAAAATCTCAAGGATCTTATTTCAACAAGCTCATAGATCTTATTGAAAATGTCTTCCACTTGAATACCTGATTATCACATTCCGTAATTGTTAAATTACATCTTGAATTAATACGAACTATTTTTTATTTCTCTTTTCATTTGTTATGACGTGGAACTAATGCTATTATAAAAATGGAATAAAATGCAAAATCAATAATAATTGACAGAGATACCCGTACACCGTTCAGGCACTGCGAGAGGGGACTTCCCTCATTTGCTCGAAAGATGCTCGAGCAGGTCATTTTGCTAAGCCAATCACTGATTTTCCCAGCATTTTTCTTTCTTTGCTTTGCAATGTTTCTAATGGAGTCAAATAACTGACCATGTCATGTAACCTCTAATTCCATGTTGTTGGCAATATCTCTACTTTCTTTTTCCTCTTCTAAAATATGCGTTTGATTTCAATATTAAAATGAGGCAGCACATTTTATGGCCAGCGTCATGTTAGCTGGATTAAAACATGCTGAGAAAAGAAATAAAATATAGCAACCATAACCATTCAGCTTAATGGACATATTTAAAAATGTAAGCGAAGCAATATCTCGGGCAGCTTGTTTTACAGGTGAAATAAAATGTGATAGCAAAATGTAGTAGGATCCAATCGCAGATTACAACAATGAAAGAGAAATATGCAATTAAATATTTTTTTATACAAAGAAAACGGTTTGAGTTGTGTTGCAACAATGAAAAGTATTGTTGTAAACTAGGCCAAAAATATATTTAATAATTCATTAAAATTCGAGAAACATTGTAAGGGAATTTAATTCATACCATTAGAAAAGTAGTTTTTTGCACTTTCAGATGGTGTAAAAATTATGTTTCTGTTGTAATATTTTCGGAAGTCATTAAGGACAAACGCCGAAATTTTGCTTAGTTTTAAATTAATTAAAATTTCCAAAAAATACATTTTTAACAATAAACAAAATCCAATATACAAAAGACAAAAAATAAAAAAAATACAATAATCAAAAGACAAAAAAGTAAGAGAAAAATTTAATAATTTTAAAATTATCTTGGCAAACCGCTCGTCAGGAATAAAACACCGCCTATGATATTGATAAGTGCTTTTTTCAGCTAACGACAAATGAAAAAACGTAAAGATTTTGTCGTTAGCCCCTCAAAAAGCATCAACGTGATGATTCTGGATTAAATGACATATTCTAAAAAGTCGATTACAAAATTTAAAGCCAAAAATCCGAATACACAAAACCTAGAATAAAAACAAAATAGAACTCAGAAATATTCACAAAATATGAAGATTTTAGGTTTAGCATCGCTGAAATCCAAAAATAGCCTTCAGAAACAGCTTTCACTTTTTTTAATATGGTTTTTCTTGTATTTCTGTAGCAATTTAGTTTTTGAATTTTCCAAAAAAAATTTTGTTATATATATACATTATGATTTCTAATTTATTAGTGATTCGTACAGATGTCACTTGTCTACCTCTGATGAGCAACTATACGCTTTTACCGATAAACTACGGTCTTGCCATTTAAATTTAACATTGATTGATTTTTATGACATTGATATGTAATAATATCACTTACTTTTACTTTAAATTCTAATATTATATATTTTAAAATCTTAGTACAATATTAATGCATTCCAAGATTACTTTTCTGAAACTACAGTTTCGTTTTATTTCCCGCTCTGGAGGTATATTAAATCTCACGTTTTGGCATATTTATTACTAAAAGAATATTTTAATCGCTTTCAAGCGCCCACAGAAAATCATGACGGCGTCTTCTTGGCGCCAGACTTTTATCTAAATCATTGACATTATTTACTACAAATAGCAATTATTGCCTTCACTTTGATCACGTGTCTATATGTTAAATCTCTTACCTGAGAAAATGCAGGGATTTTCTGTTCTCTTTTGACTTGAAACCTTAAACTATGATGCACATATGTCCGCGACTGTCCTAAAATGACTTTGATTAAATGATGGTTTTAATCTAAAATCCTTATTATTAAGAAAAAGGGCCTTAAATGTTTATAAAGTAAACTTTATAATTCACAAAAATTTTAATTGACTCAAAAATTAATTTTCTTTAAAATCAAGTTTAAATGTATTGTTGAAATATGGCAAATAATTTTTATTACATGACTTAAAAGAAAAGCAAATAAAACAAATTTAACTGTACTCAGAAAAATAAATAATAAACAAAAAAATAATAATAACGCCCTCCATTCTGAGGCCTTGGGAGATCAGTTTTTGTACTCTTTCGACTGCTAGAACAGTTAGTCAGTGAGTTGTGTTACTACTAAACAAAAAGAAATTTCTCAGGAGATTTTGCGATGTGGATTAGCACTGAGTTTGACCATCAAAATCAAAAATGCTCTTCTCTGAAGGCTATAATGTCCCATCGTATCTTTCTTCCTAAACAGAAAATTCTTCACTTTATAAAAAGCAAATTAAGTTATAATTTTTAATTGCCATACTACCATCACGACACTTATGAACATTTAAATTTCCTGATTTCTGAAAAAGGAAAAAAAAATTGAAACAATTTATATTTTAGAATTATATATCAATGTTTTTTTATTTGTCTACATTTAGAGTTTCTACATGTACCAAGAATCTTCAAGAACTTTTACAGGAATTATAAGAATTAACATTTGTTCATATTGCTGTTATGAAGTACATTTGAAATTATTTTCATGTGTATGATAAAGTGAAGGGACAATTTTATAAGAATTTTATTTCAAATTTAAATTTTAATTTCTTATTTAGGTATCCCTGAAAGATACGGGTGTGTGTCAAGGGCCTTGGCGCAAACACGCGTCTTTCGGAGGGGTGAAATTAAAATAATATCACTTACTTTTACTTTAAATTCTAATATTATATATTTTAAAATCTTAGTACAATATTAATGTATTCCAGGATCACTTTTCTCTAACTTCAGTTCCGTTTTATTTCCCTCGCTGTAGGTATATTAAATCTCACGTTTTGGCATATTTCTTACTAAAAGAATATTTCAATCGGTTTCAAGCGCCCACAGAAAATCATGACGGCGTCTTCTTGGCGCCAGACTTTTCTCTAAAACACTTACACAATTTACTAAAAATAGCTATTATTCCCTTCACTATGATCACGTGTCTATATGTTAAATCCCTTACCTGAGAAAATGCAAGGATTTTCTGTTCTCTTTTGATTTGAAAACTTAAACTAAAATGCACGTATGTCCGCCACTCTCCTAAAAATGACTTACATATTCGGATAATAAAAGAAAATTCGTTAATAACTCGGCTGTTTAATAACTACAACAACAAAAACAACATATATATATATATATATTACAAAAATTTAGTTATTTCTATTCTTTGTTAGTTATTTCTAAAGGCTTCTTTCTAAAATCTTTTAATGTTGTGGCAATACGATATTTGTCTTATGAGTTGCTTAGCAACACAGGATAAAAGATGTTAGTTGTTTTTAAGATTTAAAAATTGTATTGTAGAGAGACCGAAATGTAACGACAGATGTATATAGTTCCAGCAAATGAACGGTTTTTGTTGAAAAATATGTTAAAATAAAAGTGCGTTTTTTTTTATAAAAATCTGTTAATTCATCCTGTAATACAGTACAATATATATTGGACTTTAATAAAAAATTAAATATTTTAATTGCATATTTTTTAAAAAATGTAGTTACTGGAAAACTTGTCCAGATGCAAGCATCATTTAATGTAATATTTTACAGGAAACATAATTACCTATATTTCGAAAAAAACCATAACTGCAACTTGTTTTATTTACGAGTTAAATTTAATATTTACAAAAAATAAACTTTTTGATGTTTTTTGGTCCAATTGTGAGGATTAGAATAGACGAATGTTCTTCATCTCCTGAAGCGTGAAGATATTTATTCCATGTATCTTTGGTATCCATCGGTAAATCTATTTGCATTGTAAGTTAAATAATACAATATCATATTAAGAGTCAAGCTTAAGAGTCAAGTATACACTACATAGTTGGCCCTGTAGGACTGATAACAACTGGCAATCAATGGCTTTTAAATTGCCATTTCCAAGTATACTATGTTACTTCAAAATATACCATACGTTGTTGCATACTTTTGCATGTATAATATGTTTCGAAAATCATGGAGAAGCATAATGTTATCATTCATGTCTTACTTACATTGCGTTAAAAGAGCTGAAAGGGTCAGATGTTTCCAACTAATCACTTAAATGTCTTGTAGAATCTTTCCTAACCTCCTTAACTGTAATTCGATACCGTTCGTGCATCAAATTAGTGCAATTTTAAACTTGCTATCAAAAACAAAGTCATTCAGAGACGTTATAATTCGATTCAAAAATTACGTGGAATCCATAAACATTCTAGTTGTCCTTTAGGTTCTCAAGTGAATTAAAATGACAACTCATTCCTGAAATGGAAAGTGTAATTTAATTAGACAATTGAGAAAACAAACTGGTTAAAGGGTTAACTGTTGATATTTTAGCAAGAATTAATTTAGAGATCTGAATGCAGAATTATAGTTTATGCATGGTGCATATAATTCGAAACATTTCATATTCAACTATTTGAGATTAAAATTTATTTAATAATAATTTAATGAAAACGAAACTGGTTTTCTAACTCTCCTATAAGAATACTATCCTAATATAATATATTTTTTAAAATTCAAGCAGGTTCTATTCTTAAACAGTAAACTGCCAAGTTACAAAATGGTGCTTTTCAATAAAAGAATTCGCAATGTATGAACATTCATCAATTAAAAAGAACGCGATTTTTCTAGAATTAACGCCAGCTAGAGACTGTATAAAGAATTGACAATTTGCATACTAAATAAATCAGTAAGTATTGATTGAACAGATTTTCGTTAAAATGATTCGGATTTGTATTTATTTTCCGGAAATAAATTATGTATTAAACGGCGTAGAAAAAATAAATATATGGATGGGAACGGAGATTTTATTAAATCTTTACCACTATTTTAATTCCAATCTTTCTTTCAAAAATTCTTGATACACTCTTGAAATCACCTATTTATTGAAAATGTAAGCGAATTTTTTAAATTTATAGCTTGGATTTGAAAATCCGGGCTGGTAAACGAAAGTTAAGAGTTGAAGTTATTATCATTTGAAGGAACCAGGTTGAAAAACGAATTGGTTCCATTTCTTTCTGAAGTTGTGCTTTCATCGCCATATCTGTTAGCTCAATAAAAGTTGTTTTTTGACATCTATTTGGAAATGGGTAGATGACAGAAAGCTTCTGAATATGCAAGCAATCATCGCGCTTACACACTATTTTTTCAGTTTTCGTGCTGTTTTTCTCATTGTTAATGAAGATTACTCTCTTTCAGAATACGAGACATTTCGACGTCCTGAAATTATGACTGGGGACAAAGGAATATACCACTGATAAACGGGAACTATAGTAACATTAAGTATGCCGTAATTTCAATACTACGTTTGATAAGCGATTCCAGCGCCACACCACAAGATGCAAAGAAACTGAATGCGAATAACCTCATGATTTAAAGAAAACATAATAGAACCTAAATTCTATGACTGTTCAAGACAACATAATGTGTTAATTCAGAAAACCCTATTAAATGTTTGAATATCTAGAATATTATTCATGATTACTCAGGATTAGGAAAAGTTAAACTTTTATTAACTATACTTCAAATAAATGAAATTGTGTAAGAAAACGATACTATGTTTTATTATTGAAATGTACCGCATAAGTTGAAATTTTTCTATTCAAATTTTGAATAATAATTATGCCTGTAAAAAATTGGTAATTGTTTATTGAGTCGTATTTATCAGAACTAACCTCCGTTTCTAAAGTTAAAAGTGGCGTAATTAAGTTAAACCAAACTTAACACAACCAGGTGGATATTAAAAGCTAAATGTACTAAGCGTGTGCCATGGCTCTGAAATTAACTTCGGATTTTATATTGGGATAGATTATTTCCATGTATTATTCTATGCGCAGTCTGATTTTTAACCAGACAAGTCATTAGTTGGAAAAGCGATTGAAAACGTGATATACACAAGGAAGCAGTTGGGTACTGCTCACGTACGTACTGAATGAAGTAATTGCGCGTCCGATTCTGTCCCACGTCTTAGGAAAATGCTGAGAAAAACGGTAGCTAATTACTTTTTTAGCACTTAAAGATATCTGTTTTCAGTACCAAACTGCTGTCAGTGTACTTCATGCCTTCAATCGTTTTTCCGGAATTGGGCCGCTAATTACTTCTCCGGTTAAAATAGCGGTGTACACCGTTCTTAAGAAAATGTAAGATCTGATTTCAGATAGTATAAGAAATGAACAGATAATCACTTCCTCAGGTTTTAGAAAGAAGCTCAATCATTATAAAGAAGACAATTTCTCAGAAAATTGTCGTTTCAATAACTAGGTTGAAGGATGCTCTTTTTTTCAATGAATATCGATAAATCATAGCAATATCGATTTATTGTTTCCTTGATTACAACTAAATTGACTTCTTTAGAAGCTGCCATGCAATCGCACCAGATTGGAACCACCGCTGCTTAACAGTTCCTGTCATAATTATTAGCTCGAATTGTGATTTTGCTTGTTTTCCACAAATTCTTTTATGTTGCTGTGAACCGTAAAGACTGTATTATTCTCATCCGGAAAAATTACTGAATTCCAAATGTGGGAATCCTTTTCATGCTCTTTTGCTAAGTCTCTTCCTGATATTAACTTTCCTTACGAGCGGATTCCTAAGCATTTTTCTGACTGTGTTTGTTATTTTCCCTATCTTAATACACTGCGAATAGTCTCGGTGCTGCGAAATGTACCTGCCACCAGGCGGCGAAGTTGTGACGTCAGCCTGCGTGCTGACAGATATAAGGAGAACCACTTGTGTTCTCGGCGTAGTTGTACGTTTTGTGTGTATCTCTGTGTTTGTGTCGTCCTTTGTCAATAAACGTGTGTGTCTGAAAGGTGTTTATTCTTATTTTGGCCAAAGTATCCAGCATCTGGTACATGCAAGCCCCATAAGAACAATGAACTTCGGTTCTATGTTGAATGGTTTTCGAACACTCGGGATTGTGCGATTTTTCCAATTTGTTTGCAATATCAGATGCTAATTTGGGGATTTTCTTTCATTTTCGGTACTATTATTTCTTTCTTTTGGGTCGTGTTAGAGCAATGGTAAGGTCCCGGCCTCGCAGCCGGAGAGCCTCAGATCCGAACCGCTATTCCACTGAAGATACTAGGACTTGAATTAGGACTTTCAATGCATAACGTAGTAAAAACTCTTTACGGATTTTGTTATGGCTTCTCAATTTACAAAGAGAGGTCGCTGTGTTCACGTGGTGTGCAACTTCACAAGCAAAACGCAGTGTGAAGACTATGCAGCATGTTGTTAAAAAGCAATCGGAGTTTCCCCCTTATGGGTATAACCCGAATTAATGGCACTGGGTCTCTTAGATGAAAATATACAACACATTCAGGACCGGCAAGAGATATAGAGAGAGAAGGTTATTCGGGCCCTGAGGGCGAGGGGATGGTTCCGATACGGTAAAATGGGACCTAGTATGAGTTGCACTTTATGTTTACAATTATTTTCTTTGAATATAAAATTCCCACATACTTACAGAAGGTGATTACTCTATTTGTACAAGATATTTCACGATATCTCCATGATCCGGCAAGGCTCTCGGGGCTCTGAAAGCAGTTTTCAAATTAAGACAGAAAAAGACAAATTTTATAAATTGATTGACGAGCCTGTTTTTCGCTAAATTATGATTACAAAAGACTTTCTTTCATGAAATGGAATAGCACTAGTACACACTGTGTTAATACATTGCGTTAATAAATACTATTATTTTGAAAATAGAATATCGTTGTTGTGTTTGTATGGCTGATAGTGGTGACACACTCCATATTGAAACTAATCACAGTTTAAACTTATAATACTACGTTTTGGTATGTTCCCATTTTTGTACATTTGCATGGAAAATAAGTCCTTTTGTAACAAATTTGTAAAGCACACATGTATTAACGTTTTTGCTAAACTCCGTGATCAAACTAGGATTTTGGTTAATGGTCAGGGTGAGATCATAAAACTTTGCATCACCGTGATGTCTCCACATTTTACTGGAGTGAGAGAAGGTAATAACATACACTAAAGCACCTTTTTTACGTTTCTCATTTATACGTCGTTTCATACAGACCCGATTTATTGGTATCCAATGTGATGAGTGAGTTCTTCATTTCCATTAATAAGTATTTAAATGATGCTTTACTGAACTGAAATTCACATAAAATCGCGCTCAATTACAATAAGCGTTACTTTCAGTAATATTCTATAATAGAAATTAAGAAATCTGGTAAAACATTAATCACTAATGCCAAAGTTATAGATTATGAAACCTCATGGCTAATGTTAATCAAGACACTTTAACTTTACAGACTTTATCATCTGTCAATAAGAATCACAAAGGACACTACAATACTTCCGATAATTTAATAAAAACCCAAAGAAATAACTTTCCAAAAAATGCCATCCACCGCGTTAACGCTATAAGAACGAGTGAGATGACTTCAAAAGCGGGAAAGTGTTAGAGCCTGTTAAGCCAGAAAACAATGTTTCTATGTTTTTAAGGAGATTAAGAACAAACATAGCACGTACACTGGATTCGCCACTGTCTAACCTTCATTATATTCCAATAAATAGAAATTTCTGTATTACATGTTTTGTTTTTTTATTAATATTTGGTGTAAATAAAAAGCGCTATATTGTTTTTCAGCTTAATTATAATGAAAAATTATTTCGAACAATAATAAATAACTAAAAGTAATAATAATAAAATCCCTTGATATGATAAAATTGATTTCAGGCTCACAATAGAAGATTAGCAGTTTCTTAACAGGTCCAATTTTAAAAATGCGCTTTCCTTAATTTCGATCCAAAACACTGTACTCATCCAATACACTATATAGCTGTAAATAATACTATTGAAAGTTTTCCTCCGTCTCTTAGATTTAACATTAAAGCATTTGTTAACTAATTCCCGAGTAAATATTTCATTAAATACCAACACAACAGGCACAACTGCCTTTCCTTTTCTTCAATGAGCTGTTAAAATTCATTTCCCTTCCTTCTTTGCTTCCTCTCTTCCTTAAAAAATATCCTATTATTTCGTTATTCGTGTTTCGTGCAATCAGCAACTGAGCTGACACAAGATTACATATTAACCTGAGTCCCGGTGCGCAGCATCTCTACGCAACAAGAAACCAGTACATTATTTAAATTTCACACGTTAAGCGCCATGTCAATCAAATACGAAATTGAGAAAGCCCCCCCCCCCCGATCTGGCCTCTCTAGATATGCTAAGTAAGTAAGTAAACATTTACCACTATTTCTATTCAAAAATTTTCTATATAAAATACTTTAGTAATCGATTATCTTATCTTTGTCTTATTCTTCGGACTTTTTTTCTTGAAGTCTGAATTTATATATTCGGGCTGAAAATTGCAAATATAATCTAAGACATATCGATGGTGCTGTGGGTTAACTCAGTGGTTCATAGTGATGTGTCGGATCCGTTCACTTCACGGGGCTAACTGCGAGTATCTTGAAATTGCTCACATGGGAGAAATATTTTATCGAAAAAAATGTAAAATGTCTTCAAAAACATTTTTTATCCATAGATAGAAATGTCGTTTCAACTGCAGAGAGAGTACCAGCAAATAACCCCACTATCTTCAATAATTCCTTTGCCCATGTTACTTTTTGTTCTTCTTTTATTCTGTTTTTATTATTTTCTAACAATAAAAAAAATCTTATATTAGTAATTTCAAAATTACTTTCCTATTGCTTGGCTTATCTTAAACTTGTATGCCAAAAACTCTATATTGTTTGAAAAAATAACGACTCAAAATTGTCCCTACTCTTAACCCTTTGAGGTCGGCCGCAAGGAAAACGTGAGTTTCGATATGGCCGACACCTCTAAAATCTCGTGGCTGCTCAGGGCCGGCGCACTTTTTCTAGTTAAGCCTAATTGTACTAAAACTGGTGTCACGCATAAGTGACAATCGGTAGCTAAAAGCCACAAGAGCCGGCACGTATTTGCGACTTTCGGGGATGAATGTTCCAAACAGCTGGCACGCGTGACAGCCGTCCCCAAAGAGTTAAATATTAATTTTTTTGATCAAATAATTAATTTTATTTGATGAAACAATTAATTTTATTTAATAAAACAATTAATTTTATTTAATCAAGTTATTAATTTTATTTAATCAAGATTTCATTAATGAAATTATTTTTGTGGTTGTAATCTTGAATTCAGAACGAAAAAATGAAATAATACTTTCTTTCCCTTTTTTTACTAAGAATTATATCATAGATGGTAGTTTGGAAATTTTCATAAGCGTTTTAAAATATACATGTTTTTTTTGTTTTACATTGCATCACATTTCTTATTTTTTTCGGGTTCTTTATGTAGAAAGTTAATTTGAGTTAAAGATTACTGAATTTGAAGCATTTACCCAAAAGTGTAGTAAGACATAACATAATGATATAACCTTATAGCATCAATGAATTAAAATAGCTTTTTGTTCAAAAATTGAAAAATCATTCTTTTGAAAAAAAAATCTTTTACTTTTGCGCTTAATTTTTAGTAAATGTGATACTGTTCTTTGTTCGGGAAAAAGTAGGAAATCTGGATATTTCATTATATTGAGAGCTTGAGCTACATGGTAAAGCATTGAAGTTATCGTAATTGTTTAATTCAGTTGGTTGTAACAAAAGTTCAATGAGCTATCAAAAGATATGTAGTTCTAAATTTCTTTGCTGTCCATGGTGTAAAAGGTGCAGTAATGTTCTGGATTGCTCCTTAAACTCTTCAGCAATCCAGATCTTGCAATTAAAAATATAAAATTTTGTTTTATAGTGGGTGAAAATTTAAAATTCCGAGAATAGAATAGAAATGCGAAAATATTTTCAAAATTACATAGGGCTGTGGAATTTTATGACGGTGAAGAAAACTATACTGTTTCTTGCTCGTTATTTGAAAAATTACAGAATGCATAGCCATTTTAATTAGATTTGATTGGAGGAGAATGATTAAAATGGTCATAAAACTGAAATATATGGAAGTGAACGAGCAACGAAATGTAATAACAAGATTTTTTTAGTCTTTCTTCTCGTTATAACTATTTTCTAGATAAATGCCAAAGGTTTTTAGCTTTTTTAATTACCACAAATACAATATCCTAAGCGGAAATAAAAAACTAATGAAATTTAATCATATTGATGAAAATCAGCTGTCACATTGCTTCCTTTGTATTTGGCTCCCGAAATCGATCTTCATCCACTATCATTCAAATCAAGCCACTGTTAGGGTTAGCGCCTCTTCAACCAAAGAAACTTATCTGCAAACATGGCGATCGAATAGACTAGACGCGATGTTTTCCTTCCCTGAAAAAACATTTATTCTCCTCCCACCTAAAGCAGAAGATCTGTCGTTCACTTTTCAATGATTTCCTACCCGTTTAGTTTATTCCGGCAACGTCTCGTTCGGTCCGGGTCCGAATGGTCCCGTTCCTTTGGTCCGGGATACGGTCTGGATTGAACAACACGTCACTAGTGGTTGAATTAAGGTTTCTTAACACGTTAAATGTCAAGTAAATCAATTACAATTGACACGACTATTAAATAAAATTCATATCTATTATCTAATCAGATGACCCCTCCTCTACTGTAGTTAAGAGATAGCAGAATAGAAGTCATCTAATTAAATAGATCAGCGGTATCCATTTTATTGGCAGTGGCCCACTTGTGCGACTCGAGTGGCTTATTAGTGGATCGTGGAACGCTAGTCAACTGTCGAAGTCAGAAAAGCCTCAAGAATAATCTCTTTTCTGCTTTATAAATAATATATTTTTAATCCTTTTCTAGTAAGTTTACTAATTGCTGACATATACAGTAGCTCACAAAATAGAGTATACACCACTCTCTTTCTTCATTAAATGTATAAAAATGTTTTATTAACTCCTTGCTTTACATTTTTTTTTAACCTCCTAATTAAATGCCCCCACACATTTGATATATATTTTTATTTTTTCCACCTATTTAAAATAGTAAAAGATACTTGAGACATTTAAGCGTGAACAGGTGATTTTTGAATTAAAAATTAATTGTTACGTTGACTTAATTACGGGTTTAAATAGCATAAGGCAAAAAAAGAGACGAACGTATGGCATGCAGAGCCGACCAAGAAGGGATAAAATCCCCGTTTAAGCTTATAAGCTGAAAGAATAATTAAAGACACATTTAGATAAATATAAAACTTATAAAAACAAGGGGTCGATAATAATTTTTTTAAACCTTATGTCAAAGTTAAAAATTTTCAATAATATTGTGGTTTGGGAACTAAGGTAAAGAATACAGTTGCATTTTGCAAATTTAAAATAACCACAACTTCCTAATTTCTGTGTTATGCTTGGAGTCACTATCTTGATAGAAGATGAAATTTGATCCTAATCTCAGTTTCTCTGCACTTTATTTTAAATGTTTCTTCAAATATTTAATTCAAATTCAAATATTTAATTTTATCCATAATGCTATCGATAAAAACTAAATATCCAATTCCATTTGCAGACACACAACATATACAAGGACATCCCCCATGCCTGACTGTGTGAATGGAGTTTTGGAGAAGTAGTTCAGGAATAGGCTTAAGCCTTACATAGCTTCAATCATCACTTCCTAAAACGCTGAATTAATTTTGTTACTGATTATGGCGTTATTTCAAAAATCTTCCAGCTCTAAAATATGCTTTTTAGCAAAAGCAATTAATTTATATCTGTTGACTTTGGAAATGAATGGGTTTTTCTGGCTATAGTACCAATATAATTAACCGTAATCAGCAACCTTCTAATGTTCTGCTGAAACAATCCTGCCTTACTGCTGTACACGTCCTACGATACCCATTTTAGGATTTTTTCGTATTTGGCTAATATGTTTCTCTTAACCGTACAACTGGAATTTTTTTCTCACTCTACAAGACTTACTTTGTATTAGTAAGGACTTTTTATATTTTTGGATGACTTTTTGTATGCAGTCATGACTACACCGAATATTCTTTGCAGTTTCGCGTAGAAATTTGCCTTCTTCAGAATTCGAACTGCAAGTTTAAGAGTATTAACTATTTTTTCATTATTGAGCTCATTTTGAGAATTAAAAAAACTAATTTCACATGGACATCAAATACAGGTTCGCTGCAGCATCAAATTTCTTATGATGGTTCATTTAGAGAAATTTCCTGGTGGGCAAATTAAAATTTTTATGCAGTGTAAAATTTTTGTGACTCTCAAATTTGGAACTTCATCATAAAAATTTAGCCCATTAGGTTAATATCATTTCCTCAATTTTGTTTCCTTGCTTAATATATTTTTAAGGGGCACTTTAACATTTCTGTAAGTATTAAACTTGAACATTTTATGATTCTATTTTAGACGTTTAATGTAAAACATGAGTGGGTAAACTCAATTTTGTGAGCCACTGTACGTGCATATAATATATAAACGAATTGTATATGTTTGTATTTTCTTACTTGTATATTTAGTTAGTGAGACACAAAATATTTTTAACACATCAGGTGCTACGCACAGCCAAGAATGTTGGAAACCGCTGCGATAGATGCTTATAGATCGAGATAGATCGTATTGACTATCGTCTTAAAAATCATATCGTTTGGTTTCAAAAGAAAAACAAATAATTATTAAGGAGAAAAAGAGAAATCAATGGCCGTAATTATTTAAGAGGTCCCCAGAGGAAATGGAATGATAATATTTTGGAATTATTGCTGAGTAATTGAAGGATAAATTTGCAACAAAATTTGAGTACTTCAAAAAAAATGTATAATGGAGGCTTAAGCGAAAGAGTCCATTTATTCGGATAAGGATATTCACGGCCGAATTCATACATTTCTGCGCCCTAGGCCAAAGCACTTTATTCTACGACTCCTGACCTGATGCATTTTTAGCATCTATCGAGGCAACGTAAAAAGTGCCGCCATTTTATTTAATGTTTATGGATGTGCTTAAAGAACAGTATTTTACAATGCTACGAAGTTCCTTCCCTAACATGCTAATCTTATCGCGGAAAAGAAAGTTTTAAAAAGATTTAACTGGCAGCCAAGGCAATAAACTTTGACCTTGTCGACAAACATGGGGGGAATTTTGGCGACAAAATTGGCGAGCATTGGTGACAAAACGAAACTTTTAGAAAATTCCTCAACTGTGGCCCTTTCTCTATTAGGGGAGGGAAATATCAAGAAACGTCACTTCCTGTTGGAAAAGGTATGAAAAGCAAGCTCTCAAGCCAAGAGTGAATCAGTTGGTTTAGTTTAGTTATATTAACATCCCATTTGGAAGCAACACGAGGGCTATTTTTAGACGGACTTTGTAATTTTGAAACACGATCAAATGACGAGAGTGAATCAGTTAGAGTTTGGTCAGCAGCGAAGCACGTGAACTGATGCACGTTCAGCTCGATTTACTGTGACTGAGATTTATTGGTGATTTCTGTTGTTAATTTATACAAGTGCTGTTTAGTTTTGTTACCTGTGTTTAGAGTTTTGCTAAAAGTCTTTGTGGAATAACGATTTTTTTTATCCTGGTTGTTGGATTACATTCACTTACACCCATCAGACGATTTTTGTAAAAAAATATTCTTTTCAAAATAAATCTAAATTTGCAAATATTTTATTGTAATTTCTTTTATATCTGCGCTCTCCAATTTTTGCGCCCAAGGTTATAGCCTTGGTCGTCCCTATGGGAAATCTGGCCCAGAGGATAGTTGTGTTTGTGTTTTTCTGTTGTTTGTAAATAAGGTCTGAGAGGCTACTAAACTGTGCTTATTGAAGAATTCCGCTAATTTCTTCGTGAATGGCCAACCTAACGGAAATGGACGTGCTGCTGCATGGTTGTTTCGGGAAAGGTTTTCCAACGGTACACGTATCAAATCACAAAATATTGGTTCATTCGAATCAGACTCGGTTTCAACATAGATCATTCACCGTATCGATGCAGTGGCGGCCCCATTCTACACCAAGAACCATTTTCGAAGTTGATGCGTTGGATGTTGTGTACCGAAAACCAGGCTCCAATAAACGGACGCCTGCCGCTGCAACAGGATCATCTCGAACAATTTTATGGCGTGTTCTGAACAGGCAGAGTTTTCATCCGTTTGATCTTTAAAGAATCCAATAAATTCAGTCGGATGATCATACATGGAGTATCGCGTTTGAACTTTGGTTTCTGCAGAAAATAAGCGGCCAACCTTGCAGTTTCCTTGTTTTGTTTTGGCTCAGTGATGAGCACTTTTACGAGAATTTCGAGGTTTATTCAAAATTCTTGAATAAAAATTATCATGAAATTTGGTAGAATGACTAAATTAAACCTTTTTAGTTGAAAAAGGGAAAGTAACTTTTTTTTATTTTCCTAGCCGGCCTTCTCTCCCCCCCCCCTATGTTTTTCTGCCTTTCGAAGCAACCCTCACTGGTGAGCACCGGAACATCGCACAGACAGATACTGTTCGTTTCAGAAACTCGAGTCTAGCAATTTTGGACGACTATACTGCGTAAAGTTATGACAGACAAAGAGTAAGTTGAACGCTTTTCTGAAATTCTGTGTTAGGTCGATACCTCTGTCCGATTAGGTATATATTTTTTATTTAGTTTTTGCAGCAAATCAATAAATGGCAATAAAATGTTTCTATATACTGCTAAGTAAAATGTAAACATCTCTACCTTGATTTTTCAATTCACCCCTAATTTGATGAAGTGAATTCCGTCTGGCGCATGCGCAAGAGTGTTAAGGGTTTCCGTATATCAGAATAATCAGTGTTTTGATATGCACAATTTCCCTTGTGTTAGAGATACAATTCAGCCTGAGAAAAAGTTCCCATCACTGATACTCATAAACAAACATTAATCTTCGTCGTTTATAATGAAAAAACTGGACATTGCCGCTCCTTCTTTTAAAGTAATCGAAAAATTCACCTTTTCTTCAGGACAGTTAGATGTCGTTATCGCACCAACAGAAAACGATGTTCTATTATCTCTTGTGCTTCGAGATAAGAAGAAAAAAATCTTCGTAAGTTTTTTTTTATTTTCTTGAATTTTTTTAATGCGAAGTTTCTTTTAACAAATTGTAGAAGATTATGTCTGTAACAATCATATGAATTTTTGCTGTCAGTAGGAATTTTTTATCCCTAAAATCGTGATGTTGCGGCATCATGTTTTTCGCCGCTTGTCGAGAAGAGAGCCTTAAAAGACTTTGGGGTTCCTATTTGAAGCAGGAAGGAAAATGCCAATTCGCCTTTAAGTTATTTTGAAATGTAAGCACATATGAGCATTATTTAGGAAATATAAAGTTTTTTAAAGTAAAATTTTCCATTATAAACTTTTCTAGAAACTTTTGATTGTTTGTTTGAAAATTTTACATTCAATCAACAAACTTTATTTTTTAAACAAACGATAATGTTAGGAGAAAAGAAAATGAGAAAAAATGATTTTCTTGTGAAAATAAATGGTGAATATTTAAAATTAAATGTAAGGTTTTATGAGAGCCGAAGTGAGTATTTTGAAAACAAACACCTTAACGGTAGTACTCTGAAACTGTAAAGCGGAACATTCAGGAGTAGCCCAACCCGCGTTTTTGGAACATGGAATACCAAACGCCTTCGTCAGTGTTAAAACCCGAATAAAATTGGGGTAGACAGACTGCGAAGTTGGAATTCAAACGAGATAGGTTTTCCATTCAGCCCGTTCGGACATAAAAGGGATATATGATTCTTCGAGGCGGGCGATAAATCACCTGTGTATGTCGGGGAGCGTTGTGAATGGAGAATATAAGTAGGAGTTGAGGTTAGACTGGAGAGATCAGGGCAGGGAGGAGAGGGTGCTCACTGAAAAAAGTGTAGATTCCAGTGTGTACAAAGGGAAGGATGGGTGGGAGTCACTCTGGCGGAAGGGGAATTAGGTCGATCGAAGCGGCCGATAGTGCATTTTGTCGCCTCCGTGAATGATCCACCTAAATCCATCGACTTGAATCAGCTGAAACAATTTTGGACTTTGGACCAAATGGAATGATTGGACTACTCGTGAATGCCCAGCTAAAAGTGTCATAGGCACGCATGCAAGTTTAACAAGCAATGGTAACTGTTAGGCTCAAAAGGCATAACGGTGATATCAATCTGCAAAAATTTGCATAATGACGTCAACTTGCACAATTTGAATATTCACGACTCCTACTACAATTGCACATTCAAATTTCATTTTCTGAGCGCAAGCAATGTAAACACATTGAACACGTGCATAAACGATGCCAAACTCAAATTTGTAGCAGAGTTGCAAAATCATGTAATTCATTTGATTATTGACTTGGCCAACTTAGATTACAGCATCACTGCAGCATCGGCAAAAACTGAATTTTGCTTTTATGAATTTTTATTCAAGCAGAAATAACAATCAGATATAGTACCGAAATTAACAAAAGAAAAAGCTTTTCTATATATTATGATTTTTATACACTATAAGCAATTAAAATAAAATAATGACACCTACGGAAAAATAAAAAGAAAAATAGATTAAATACACAGAAAGTATCGGGTGCCTGAAAAATACAGCAGCTTCCATGAAAACTATAGCAATAATTCAAAAACTGACATAATGAAAAATCTACCACAGGAAAAAGTTAGGATAAAATATAAATAAATATAGAAAAGAATCCGGCAGTTGGACGTTATCAAGGGTAACCCACAAACAGAGATTCTAATATTCAATATTAGGATATTTTTCTGTAGTGGAACCGACAGTCAAAACTAAAATTTGGTACCCCTGTGACCTGAAATATTCCAGATTGAAAGATAAAAAAACTATCATTAAATACTGCAATTTGCTTTTATACAAAATATTTGAAGAAACAAGAGAATGAATTAATTTTTGAATTATGATTTATATAATTTTTTTGTTAACTGCCAATTTCAGTCTATCCTCATTAAATTATCCTTCAATGGTTGATATCCTTAAAATTAAGAAGATTAAAGCGAAGTCAAACATTAATCATTAATCTAGAACTACAAATCTGATGGTAAAAATTTGACGATGATATATACACCACACTATTATACAACAGAAATTTCATCGAACGAAATTAAGTCTAATTGCCAAATACTGAAAATCTTTTCAAGTAACAATCATATATAGGCTGAAAATCAGAGGAAGAACATCACAAAGTTTGATCAAGAATTGATACTCTGGAAAGGGAAAAATCTAAGAAATATTTAACTGAATGTAAAAATTCTAATCTTATTCATGTAATGTTTAATTAGTGGCCTCACCACTATGTAGTGCTACTCCTTTACTCCGGTTTGCTACTATGTATAAATGTAGTTATGTTTATAAAAGTTTTACCACTATTTTAAAAGAAATATTGTCTATATAAATAATTATTTTAACCAATTTGTCTTAAAGTATGAGTTTTAATCGTCGGACTTTCTTTTATATAAAGCCCAAAGTTTTATATTTGGGCTGGTAGATGCAATTATTATCTAACACGCTTCATCTTTACAATACGAGCGTTGCTGCATTTCCGATGTTCCGTTAAGTGAAAGATAATGTTATGTGCTTTTGAGGGTTACTGTACGTTATACTTCCCCATCATGCAACGGTCACCGCGAGTTGATCTTGACTCGGGAGTTTGCTTTTGAATATCTTATTGTCAGTGAGGAAACAGCGCCTCTATTTGTATAGGTTATTTATAGACCCCAAAAAATCAGCGGGTTATATTTTGCTTGCAAATTTCTACGTGTTCAATAGAGTGAAATATCGTTTTCGCGCAATGTTTTGGACATTAGTATGACTTTCAAAGTGAAATTTGTTTTGGGGAAAATCTACCTGTCGGAATATTTTGGTTTTTAACATGAATAGCAATGTAATTTTTAAAATGATAAGAGAAGAAAAGAACTTCTCTCCAGTACAATGTTTTATAAAACAATATAAATTTGTTTGTTTGAAACTATGTTTCATGTTATTAACACTGATCTTGGAAGCGAAATTCTCGATTTTGCAAAAGGGATTTATTATTTTTTGTTAATAAAATTGCACGCAAATTACGATACGAGACTTAAATTACTCACAGTCCCGATAGATTATTCCGTTAATAGTGAACTGATGTGTTGAAGAAAGATATATAATCAGATTTAAACTGTTCGTTGTTCCACTTTTACTGCAATGAATACAAACCGCTTCTGGATTAGGAAAATTTAAATGCTGATATTTTTTTATATATCTTGAAATTTGTAGTAATTTATGATTTACTGGCTGTTACCCGCGACTTCGTGCGCGAAAAATTTAAATTTTTAATTTTTTTTTAATTTACGAATGTAAATGTTTCGTTACATGTTGAAACGGGAAATTAAAAGTTTCGACTGCTGACAATATATAATTGGACGACTAACAGGAGTGTATGCTGTTATAGTTAGGTAATTTGTTTATCTATGCTAACACACTTTTGTATACTACGTTTTTTTTTACGTTTTAGCACGGATGTAGAGGTTTTGTGGTCTGGACACACGTGAACACGCCATATATAGTTGTCAATGGGAAAAATATGGGTTTTCCAAATGTACGCCTGCCCCTTTGAATGTCTGGCCCTGAACCTGGCAAATGCTAATTTTAAAGGGAATTGTTACATTTTGAACTTGGATGGTAAATTCTTCGGTATTATCGGAATGCGTGAAATTAAAAACACTCTCTTGTTTATAGACACTCTCACGACGTTGGGACCTAGGTGTGCAATTTGTAACCGTGCGCAGTGTCAGTACATCGAGATTACGTATCAATAGTACTAGCACACCGACTTTTAATCTCAGTTTGTCAGAAGAGTACCATTGACAATTCTAAAGGTGTTGAAGATCTTTTTATCTGTTATATGAAGAAGTTGATGTTAATTATTATTGCCCATTAGCATATCTACAGGTAGATATTCTATAATACCTCCCTCCATTTATGACATTTTTCTATTTATCTTTTATTTAACTTTCATTAATCAGTGACAAAATTACCAATTCAACAACTATTTTATATTCCTCATATATTCTCCGTTACTGTAAATTACATCATTGTACTCAATGGTATCATCAAGCCCTTATAATCTGTGGAATATACCATCCATCATGCTATATGTCATCCACTTTTTCCATTCAAAAGAATACATAAAACAAAATACTATATCTTCGCATATTTTCCTTTCGTTATAATTAACATTATTTTCCAAATTTCAATCTAAAAACTCTTGCAGCTATATCATATCTATCAATAGATTTCTGTCCCGGCGTCAATTTATCGATAGCTTCTTGAATAAAATCTGATATGGAAAAGGTACAAATATAAATAACTAAAATTAAATAGACTGCAAACTCGAAAAATGAAAATCAAGCATCGAGTCCAGTAATTTCAGTTATTATTCCATAAATAAATTGTTTATTTTCTCAGGAAGATTACACAATCGCGGTTTGCTTCACGATCACGTTATGTTTGACATTAAAAATAAGTTATTCCACGTGTAGTTTTGCTGTGAAAGCATAACAAACAGACACACTTTCTCATTTAATATATTTTTAAGGATTTATTATTTCTTAGGAAACGCAGGTAAAAATGGCAGGTAATATGAACTGCGGTGATTTTTTAATCTAATTAAATAAGCTTTAGGATTCTTTAAGAACCAATGAAAACATTGCCAAAAATATTTGAAAAAAAATAAACAGAAAAAATAATGGCAAAGTAATTACACCGTTGCCTAGTAACTCATCAGTATCAACTCCATGTTGTATAATTAAATTTGATTTATTTTAAAATCGTTTGCGTGTCAAATTTTTATTAAATTTTGAAAAATAATTAAAAATTGAAGTACAAATGTCACAGATATAAAATTAATATCATTAGAAAGGTAAAATGTTGAACTTTAAGATGGTATAAAAATAATTTTTTGGGGAAAATTTGCTCTGAATTTACAGCGGAAAAACGGTTTCGGTTAATTTTCAATTAACTGACTGTTTAATTAACTTTTGAGCTTTAAAAAGTTGACAGTAATCTTCCCCTGGTCCTAATTAATAAGTATACAAAGTTTGGTTGAAATCAGTGACGTAGTTTAGGAGATGTGGAACATAGATACAAATATACAAACATACAAACCCACATTAACTTTTATTTATATTAAGATTTGTAATACTAACCATTAAAAGACGTACATTTGTTAAATGTATTTTCGCTTCTTTTTGAAAAATTTAGAAAAATAACATGTGTTTTTTCTGTAGTTATGTCCCTAATACTTAGAATATTGATAAGTACGAGTTAATATTTGATACTTGGTGATGCATCCATAAAGTTGCATTAATATTTAATAAAGCATTTTCGAACATTTCGTGTGCTTGTAAATTTCATTTTTACCCTGTCACGTCCAAACGTGTTGTTGGATTTTTTTTTCGTATCAGGTATGAACGTTCCTTGAGGTGTTATAAGTCGTAAATTTGAGAATTATTTTTTTCAATATGGTGCCTTTTTAAATTTACAATGCTTCGGAGACACAATGGCGAGTTCGGCAGAATTAGAACATTTAAACCTTTTTGGTAAAAGTAAAACATTTTATTGTAATTTTGTTAATACTGGTAAAAGCAGACATTTTTTTTTGTTAATACTGATAAAAGAAGTCATTTTTTGTAATTCTGTGAATAATGTTAGATAAACAGTAAAATGAATCGTGTAAATTATTCCTATTCGAAAAACATTTCTAAATCGTTAAAAAACAGCAAAGTAGACTTAGATTCATTTTTTTGGTTGGGGTCTACAGTTCACAGTACTACTAGTATCTATTTACATACCGCGAGATTATTGTCCTCTGGATATGGTTTTTAAAACATGAATATACACACTAACATAACAGGATGCGCAAATCCTCAAATATCTCTTGTTCAATATTATTATTTAACCTCTCAGTAATTATTAAGTTACATTTATTGAACAAAAGGAGGGAGCTTCTGCTCTAACAACTTAAATTAACAATTATTTTGTAAAAGATTTTTCAAAATTTCCAATTTTTTTATTGCTGAATTTTAAACTTTATTATGAATATAGATTATTGCAAACAACAATTTGACAAATTAGTCACTTAAGGGGTCATTGAAGAGTGTTGAAAAAAGGTTATATTAAAATTCCTAGTACAATCGTTGCTTTTAAAATAGTAACACCACAAAAATTAAAAAAAATCTGAGAAGCATATATTTTGTTTGAATCTCTTTTCGAAACTATTTTAAAAGCAACCAAATAGAAAATATATAATAATATATATAATCTTTAAAATGAAAGACAAACAAAAACACAGAATACAATTTCACCCGCAGCGACTACGTGACCTTTAGGACTACAAACATTGATTTCTTTACACTTCAAGTAGCTGCAACACCGATCAAGGTAAACTTCTAGTGGCCGCATTCGTAACTGTCTTGACGCAACAAATTTATTTTGAGTTTAAATTTGTGAACTGAATATTGTCAAGAAACAAGAATATTCTCGGTCTGTTAAGTTTATGTGAAAATTAAAATCCTGAACATTCTCGGGCTTTTAATTTAAACGGTTTATTTGACCAGTCAGCATTTCGTTTCTGTTTAAATTTGTTTGATGCATAGTTACGACCGAACGCGTTCATCGATTTTTTTCGAATATGGTATGAATGTTGCGTTAATTCTTTAAAGACGACATGTTTACAATATTTTTTATTGTTTCATTCCGTTTCAAGATCTACAGAATTTGGCACTATTAAAACATTTGTGTCATTTTGGTAATGACGAGACATTTAATTGTAATTTTGTGAATACTGATAAAAGGAAACTCCGTTACTGTTGCAAGGTTAGTGTCTGGCATCTCCCGCAAGGGGGTTTCCAAAAAAGTAGGAAGCAAGATTCTAATAAATAAAAATGCTTTAAATTTTTTTAGAGGAAACCTTTCACTTATAGGATGATTGAAAGAATTAGATATAGTTCTAATCTCGGTGCCAAGACTTGTCACTTCCATGATCCAGAAATTTAATACCCCGGTCCGTTCGGATACAGATTTAATAGGCATATTAAAGTTTGAATTCGGAGATTGCGAACAAAATCTTTTAATGTAAAAAATTTTATTTTGAAACTGATTAAATTATAAAAAAGCTTTACAATTTTCGGATAATATACTGACTTGATCTATTTGTTTTAAAAAATTGCTATGTTCTTTTCTTTTCAAAATTCCACCTTCTTTCACATATCAGAACTAAGGGTTTGATCTCATAGCAGAATTTGTTTTCTGAAAATTAATTTTCATAATCATACGGTAATCATCAAAGACTTTTTATGAATTGAAACACTTTTAATATCTTTCAGATATAAATCGAATTTGGTAGGAATGGCAGAATGTTATCATTTATATCTGAAAAGAATTGCTTCCTCAAAGATAAAAGAGGAAAAAGGAATTCGAATCATGATTTTTGTAACCCTTTAACGGGCTACTATAGGTTGGCCTTAGGTGGTTTGCCTGTAGAGCATCCAGGTATGGATATTTTCTGCTTTCCCTTTCCGGGTTTTGGGTATTTTTAATCCTCGTAGCATCACTTATAATATTTTCAACTGATGGCGTAGTTATGCAAGCGACTGAAATGCTTTCTAATCAGGTGTTTGGCTGAAGGGATTTTATTTATTTATTTCCAGAATCGGGAATTTGTGCAGCAAACAATATACAGTTTCTGTCAACGCGTCTGGTAGAAGCATTACCATTTCAGGAGGTTCTAAAATGCAATAAGTTTTTGAAAGAAGAATCTTGATTTCTTCTGATTCACATCCCGAAACATATAAGTAGAAATATTCAAATTTATTATTTTGGCAAATGTTTTTGAGTCATTACTTAGCTCACATGTGTATTTTCACCTCAAAGAATACTATCTCTATATATTTAAAAATAAAGAAATGGGATTTTTGTTTAGTTACCGAGCACAAATGAGGGGTAAATATGCAGATTAAATCTGGCTCCAGAATATTAGGTGGTCTGTGCGAAATTATTGTCGACAGAGATCGATATTGGTACATTAGCTGAAAGATTCAACTATAATTATGTATTAAGTATAATAATTAAGATTTAACTGTAGTTAATTTTAGTAAAAGATTTAAATGTGCTATGAATATGCGAATTTTGAATTTTTTTATTTGAAATTGACGCCCCTACACGCCCGGCGCCCTGTGTCGCGGCAAAGGTTGCTACGGGGAAAATCGAAAATAACAAAGAATTTTTTTAATGTGATAGGCATTATTTTGCTTTTGTCCCAAAAAATATTCACTAGTAGTGGGGCGGAATTGGTGAATCGATCATATTCAACTAGTGATTTATCATTGGCTTAAGTTTTGGTTCGTTATAAATAATAATGTATAATTAGAAGTTATGAAAAGTAAGCTATAAAATATTTTTTAAAAATTTTGTTACATACTCTTATGTTTGCTGGGACACACAAATATTCATTGTGGGACGCATGTAGCCCAAAGGCAGCAAGTTTGACAACCTAGGGTTAGAGAAACAGTTGAGTTGGAGCAAAAGTGCCAATCATTTGTACTCATGAAAAAGCATTAATTTTCGTCTTCGATATAATGAAAATTTCCTGGAAATTGTAGCTCTTTCTTTTAAAGTAAACCAAAAATGCATCTGTAGTTCAAGGCAGTCAGATGTTTTCTTCCAACAGGTAATAATGATACAATATCCCTTGTGCTTCGATATAACAAGAATAAAATCTACGTATTTTTTTTTATTTTCGTAAAATTTTCAATCCGAAGCGACTTTAGCAATTTGTAGAAGATTATGTCTGTAACAATTATCTGAATTTCTGTTACTAATAGGATTTTTTATCCCTAAAATTATGATGTTGCGGCATAATGTTTTCCGTCGCGTGTCGAGAAGACAGTCTTAAGTAATTTCGGGGTTTCTGTGCGACTCATGAAGGAAATTGCCAATTCGCATTTCTGTTATTTTGAAACGTAAGCAAATATGAGCATTATTTAGGATAGATAAATTTTTTAAAGTAAAATCTTACATTATCCCTTTTTTCTAAAAAATATTTATTTGTTGATACAAATTGTTATATCCAGTCAATACACTTTTTTTTTCCTTTTAAACAATCATCAATGTTTTAATTTTTCAAATTAATATGATCTTTGTTTGAAAATAAATGGCGAATACAAAAAATTAAATCCAATGTTTTCATGAGTGTAAAAGTAATTATTTAGAAAAAAAACCTTAACGGTAACACTATTGTAACAGTAAAGCGGGACTTTCACGAGTTGCCCAATCCACTGCTTTTGGAACACGGGATGCCAAATGCCTTCATCAGTGCTAAAACCCAATGAAAATCAGCGTAGACAAACGACGAAGTTGGAATTCCAAACAGCCTGTTCGGTCATAAAAGGGAAGTATGATTGTTCGAGGCGGGTGTTAAATCACCTCTGTAAGGGCAGCGTTGGGGAGGGGGAATGTGCATGGGAGTTCCGGTTAGACTGGAAAAATTAGGGAGGGTAGAGGAGCTCTCTCAAAGAAGTGGAGATTCCCGGGCTGGGTGGGAGACAGTCTGGAGGGAGGGAGATTATGGAGATCGAAGCAGTCGATAGTGAATTTAGGCGCCTCAATGAATGATCCACCTAAAGCGATCGAGTTAAATTGGTGGGAAACAAATCTGTCTTTGGGCAAAATGGAATTGATTGAAATCCTCGTGAATGACCAGCTTAATGTCAGTAATACATTAACAAATTTATAAATTGATTAAATTAATTAAACAATAAAAAGCTTCAGCTTAATGTCACATTGACATGCGTGCAATTTTGCCAAGCGATGGTAAATGTTGTGCTTATGTAGCACAAAGGTGACATCAGTGGCGTCACCTTGTTTATTTTGAATAATCGTAACTCCAACTACAATTTCTCTTGCAAATTTCATTTTTGGCATGAGCACACTTGCACTCTCTGAGTGCAAGAAATGTAAACACATTGAACACGTGTATCAGCGATTCGAAAATCAAATTTGGAGCAGAAATGCAAAATCTTGTAATTCGTTCGACTATTGTCTTGGCCACAGAGTAGAGCACCACATTGCAGCATCGACAAAAATTGGATTTTGTGTTTATGACTTTTATTAAAGCATGAATTACAATCAAAAGAAAGAATGGAACCGATATAACAAAGAGATTTGGTACATATTAAAATTTATATATTTATTTACTGTTAAATTTAGTCTATCCTCATTAAATTGTCTTTTTATGGTAGATATCCTTAAATTTCAAAAGATTAAAGCTAAGACAAAAATTAACCATTCATATTGTTACAAAAAGTGTTCTTTAGGTGTATTAACAAACAGTCCGACACGCAGAATAATGGAGAATGAAAGTTTTTTCAGAAATATTCAGAAAAACACGTAGCATAGGTAAGAGGAAACAATAGATCTTGCACAGATTAGCAAAGTAAACAGACAACAATTCACAGGTAATAAAAGTTCAGCACTTTGATATTTAGCAACACACACCGTCAGGAAATCACTTATAACGACAATAACAGCACTTTCAATAGCAGTCAGCTCACCAGCTTTCTAGCTCGCACTGTAGACGAAGCTCCAAAGACGTTCCAGTCGATCAATATACTCTGCTGCCTGATCCAAGAGCGGCCCTTATATGCTCTTCCCGACAGGCCGTGACGTCACATGAAGTTTTCTCGTGCTTTCTAGCTTATTTTCTTTCGTAATAACGATATCGAGAAAATGGTCGCATTTTCTGGAATAATCGATTTGTCGCCAAATTTTTCGCTAAGTTGCCAAAATGGTCGCCAATTTTGTTGCCGAGGTCAGGTGTCCAGGCCTGGCTGCTGCCAGCCATCCCGTACTACCCCTGTAAAACTATCTTCCCAACCATAAGACTAACATTGAAAGGAAGCGACTTTTCATGTTCGTAACAATGTCATTGTAAGAATGATTGCACTACCTACACCGTTTTTTTGTTATTATGTCAATAAAGATGCACCTTTTCCGCAGTGTTCCATTTTCATTCAAGTCCATTACACATCCTTCTAAAACCAGACTTCAGGTGTTCCAGGTAATATATGCAAGTACAACGGAATTATGATACCCAAAATATGTAAACGGCTAAAACAAAGTGACGGTACATAAAATATACCATCCTTTCGTTATCAGGATAAATCGATATTTATCAAACATATATAAATTTTTTAATGTATTCAAATAAATAAAGACTGAAAAAGTCTTTAAATGTCTAATGATAAAGAAAGATGTTCTCATGTATTTCTGATTATACAAAAACAATAATGCAAAAAATTCTTCAAGTTTAAAAGAACAAGCTATGTCGTAGGATTTGAAAATTTTAAAAACTCTATATTCCACTATTTGAAAATTTTTGCGTAAATAGAATATCAACAATACCCATCAAACGAAAGCGCTTATTCTGTTAGAAAACCAATTAACATAGAAGTCGAAGTTCTGAAATATTATGGGGCTTCATCTACCAGATTCTGGGTAACTTTGGCCAAAATAAGACTGAAAAACCTTTCAGACACATACGTTTATTGAAAATGGACGACACAAATACAGAGGTACACATGAAATGTTCGGCTACCTCCGAAATCACAAGTAATTCTGATTACATTAGACAGCTCGCAGGCTGACCTCACAACTTCGCCGCCTAGCGGCACTTACACTTCGTTTCACATCACAACATCCCCCAGTGACTCAGAAAGAGTCTCAAGCACATAACAAGCATTATTAAAAAGATCAAGTCTTTTAGGAGCATTCATTCATCTTCATCGCTGTAAAAAAATACCGTCAAATCACGGAAAAAGTACCGGCAGCAGAGTTGCCGGACATATTCCGTTTCGGAAAGCATTTCTCGGTATTTCTACAGAAAATTCTGTTTTTGGTTTTTCCGTTTTACTGTTACAGTTTTCGAATTCTCATTTTTCCACAGAAATTCCGTTTTTGAATTTTCCGTGTTTACAAGGAAATTTTTTTTCTGATTTTTATGTGTTTTGACAGAAATTAATTTTTTAAGGGGTCGCATACCCTTTAATGTGGAAAGATGCGATTTTTGCGACAAATAGTTAAGGACGTCCAGGGCTCTTATCAATTGCAAAGCAAATTTTTTAAAAAATTATGAGAGTGTTATGATCTATTGTTTACATAAATGCTAATTTTCAGTAGAAAGTTACATATTTAAAAAAACCTGCCTTTTTAACGACTGTTTAAAATATTAGAATGATTTACGCATCACATGATTTTACAACATCTACATAACCCCTTTTTTGCAAAGTTTTAAAATACTACAGAAGTGAAATGACTGACTCTAAAGAAAATACTCATAATTTCTGTCATTTTTGTTCCTAACCTAGAAGTACATTTTCAATGTCGTATTTTATTTTTAAGTGCACATAAATTTTATGATTTAAACCAAATTCATGACTTTATGCCATTTTAAAGAAAGCAGTATGGAAAGCAAATATTTAAAATTTCAAAGTTTTTTATTGGATGGTTTCAAACAGTCATGCGCACACTATTCGAAAAATTTAAATGAGTATTAAAAAAGATATTTGTGTTTCATTTCGAGTTAATGAGTCCGGGACATCAACCCTTACTCGAAAAATCCACAATTTCCCCAATCTTTAAGGGGTATGTGCACCTTTAATTTAGAGAGTATCTATGAAAGTTGGACATTTTTTCTGAGTATCTATGGAAATGCCATTATTATATATCTTCTGTTATTTTATGTTCCTCCCTACTTTCAACAATACCCTATTGAACTCAATTCCTGTAATTTTTGTTTTTACCGAATTTACTCAGCATTTGCTTCAGTTTTTATCATCAACAAAATTCATATTCATTAGAATACAATGAAATGACGCAACTAAAAATCGATAGTCGGAATAACTAATAATATCATGAATAAATTGAGAAAGACATTCCTTCAATCGATTTTTTGCAATCTACTTTCTCTTAAGCCCGTTAGAGTAAAAAAAAAATGCTTTTGAATTTGCAGGAATGCAATCAAGCGTATAACATCGGAAGGAGAGGGGAATAATTATTCTTTTCAAAATAGTTCACGAGTTTGAATTAAATTATTAAAATCCTTCCATCTTAAATACACAAAATATTCTTCAACATTTCCCTGGTTAATACTATAATGTGTCTCTAATGTTTATGCTGCTTATTCTTAATGAAAGCAATTCTTTTAATGTACAACTGCTCCTAGAATCTACGCAAGGGTGAAGTGACTTGTCTGAAAAAATTGACTCATACGAAATTAATTCTTCAATTCAACCAAATTCAATGGAAACATACAAAAGATGATGGAATTGAACCCACATATCTCGTTTCCCTCATGAACCCCCATTCTTTGGAACGTGCAATCGCAATGTAACTCTCTATGTGCACACAGTGTCAATCACCTATAAATATTTAATGTGCTTTCCTTCAACTTTTTTTATCAAATTCTTCCATATTTTTAATAAAATTCTATTAAATTCAGGAAATACGTTTTAAAATTTTTTCGTTTTCCCCAAATTTTTCTTCACATATGCTTTTTATTCTTGCATAATTCAACTTCGCATTCCTTCGCACCAACCAAATTCTATTTTAGATTTCCTCCACAATTCTCATACTCAGAATTATACTTTTTTGAAAAACTAAAGCTCTGTTTCGATTTCGTACTCAAATAAAGCAACCGGTTAACTTCCCTATTTTTAACAAAATTTTCCAATAATTCAGAAAATACTTTTTAAAATTTTTGAATGTTCACAAACTTTTCTTCAAATATACATTTTTTTATAATTCCACTTTGCATTGTTAACATAAGTTCATATTTAATAAATGCAATATTAATGTCACCACAATTCTAGCTCCCAAATAACTAATAACTTAATTTTTCTTTTAAATTTCATCCACAATTCTCATGTCACTGAAAACTATACCTTGTTTGAAAAAATAAAACTTACTTTGTGTTTCACACCCAATAAAATATTTAAATAACCTATTTTTAGGAAATGCTTTTAAATTTAAAATATGTGTGTTTGCAGAAAATTTTCTTCACGTCCTTTAACATAAGTTCATATTTAGTATATGTAATGATATTCATATCCCAAACCACTAACCCAATTTTCTTTCAAATTTCATCTATAATTCTCATGTCACAGAAAACTATACGTGGTGGAACAAGCAGAAATTTGTTTGGGTTTCTCACCCAATAAAGCAGCTGTTGGAAACTTATAACTACAGTTTATCATTCGCGTAGAGGTTTATAAGAAAAAATAGCAGACAATGATTTTTTAAAACTTTTATCAACACACATATTTCTCATTATAATTTAAAAACTTTTAATAAATACATTAGATTTAAATATTACAATTTATATACTTTTAATCGTAAATACAATAGTTTTATGTTTTATAATTTAAATAATTTTTCATATTCATTGATGGCAGTTGCCAAATTAACAACTTTCTTTGTAATAGAGCCATGCTTTACTTTCTATTTATGATAAACTTTTGTGTCCCTACAGGGATTTATATCTGCTACACACCTGATAAAATAAAAAAAATATTCAAGTTGAGTCACAAAATTATCCAATAAACAAATAAAATAACTTCAAAACAATGAAATCAGATAACTATCTTATGTTTGTTGTTTTGAGAAATAAAAACTGGATCAAGAAATATTACATGTAAGTGATTCTCCACCAAAATGCAATCTTTGCTGTTCTAAAGAATTCAATAATAATAATAAATGCCCAAGGTTTTAATCATTTGACCTTTCCCTAAAATCTGTATTGTTCAACCCTAAAATTGCACCAACAAAGTGACAGTTATGCATTATTACCCCGGACACATTTCTGAAAATAATTAAATGGTAATTCTTTTAAAACAATTTTTTTCAAATTATGATGAATTGTTAAAATATGTTACGAGGTGACAACATCGGCTGC